>PVIU01028850.1:0-18383 GCA_004026605.1 Ondatra zibethicus
CTTGACCGAAGAATGGATAAGGAAAATGTGGTACATTTACACAATGGAGTACTACACAGCAGAAAAAAATAACGACAGCTTGAATTTTGCAGGAAAATGGATGGAGCTAGAAAACATTATTTTGAGTGAGGTAACCCAGACACAGAGAGACAATTATCACATGTACTTACTCATAGGTGGTTTTTAAACATAAAGCAAAAAAAGCCAGCCTACAAACCACAATACCAGAGAACTTAGGCAACAATGCGGACACTAAGAGATACTTACATAGATCTAATCTACATGGGAAGTAGAAAGTAGAAAAAGACAAGATCTCCTGAGTAAATTGGGAGCATGGGGACCTTGGGGGAGGGTTGAAGGAGGGAGGGGAGAGGCAGGGAGGGGAGCAGAGAAAAATGTAGAGCTCAATAAATGTCAATAAAATAAAAAAAGAAAGAAAGGAAAACTGGATGGGATAGTAGATTAATATGAGCTTACTCACACTAATATTAAAAGTGAGTAATAGAGTGAATACTTGTGAGTTATTATTTATAGGAATACATTGGTATAGATTCTTGTATACTGATACCAAGTTAAATTATATTAAATATTGTATGCATGCATGCTTCTACCTCTGCTCAAAACATTTTTATATATTGATATATATTTATCATATTGCAATGTACATTTCTTAGCCGGGCAGTAGTGCCGCACACCTTTTATCCCAGCATTCAGGAGGCAGAGGCAGGCGGATCTCTGTAAGTTCGAGGCCAGCCTGGTCTACAAGAGCTAGTTCCAGAACAGGCTCTAAAGCTACAGATAAACCGTGTCTTGGAGGGGGAAAAAAAAGCAATGTACATTTCTACCTCTGATCAAGATACTTATACATTGTTTATATTTTGAGGTCATTGTCCTCACTTGTTGCACAGTTGTTTATTGTATAATATTCTAATATGAAGTCTTAGTCTTTAAGTTATATAGGTATTAAGTATTATAGATCAATAGTCATCTATGTTTGTCATACTTATAGTTAAGACTATTCAGGTTCTTTATATAGAGAGATTATATTCTACACAGATAGGTAATCGTCAACCACTTCAAAGAGCTGTAGAATATGGCATTTAAATAATTTAGGGTTCTGTTGTAGTGAAACATAATTGCTCCTGGCAGCACCGATCTATCCCCAAGAGAATGCTGAGCACTGAAGACACTACATTTGGAGCTTGTTTTCTTCTTGGCAAAGCTGGCCTTTGGGCAAAGAACTGCCCATGCCCCAACCACTGACAAGGTACATGGTATCCGGAAATGGATAAGCAGGACTGTCAAATCTTGCCAAGACAGGGTAAGATGGTTTTGAAAAATTTCCTGCCTCTGAAAATGGTCTGTCAGTTATTCTAGGCCTTAGCCAAAGTTGGTTGCTTCAACATTGCTAATGAGACTTTGGGTGATTGCTCAGGTAGTCAGTTGTTTCTGTCATTTGTTGCATAATTTTGGAAGTTGCTTGATTGCACTTCCTGCTTACTCAAGTAATAGTATTTCCCTTCTCATATCTTCAATGGGGTTAAAGACTAGATAGTTGTAGTTACTTTCCTCTCATGACTTGGCCAAGTTATTTATTATACAAGACTTAAACTAGTTAGGATAGGATAATTATTATATATATTTGTTCTTATTGTATATAATTTTGTATTAGGCTTAGAAGTCTCTTATTTAAACAAAGGGGGGAGGTGCTATAGGAAATCCTACAGCCAGTAGTTACCCACCCACTGGGGCGTGGCCTCTTATACTATTTATGCCATCCGCTCTCTTTTCTGGCTGCGGGATTCAGTTTCTGATCTCCATTCCAGCAGAGGATTCTGATTTGTGTGTCTACCCCTAAATAAATAACCGTCTATTTCTCAATTCTGAGCTAGTGTGGGATTTAAGGGTCCTTCTTCTTCAGTCTCTCTCCTGAAGAAGCAACTTCCGCCTCTGCCTCTCTTTCTTCTCCCCACTTCTCTCCTCCTCCTTCCCTCTGGTTCTCTTTCTATCTCTCTCTGCTCTTCCCCCTTCTCCCTTTCCCACCCATAACCCACTAAATAAATATCCAACCTCACTCTGCATGGCATGCCTATCCATATCAGTCTCTCACCCACCACACAGCCCGCTGTGGTCTCGGGACCCACTGCCCACTGTCTGCCACGGCTCGGGGACCTGCACGTGGTTTCATGGCCCGCTGCCCACTGCTGCCCCTCGGGGATCCATAGCATTTTATTTTTACCATAACACGCACGCAGCTTAGTGAGTTTCCTACCATATTCCATGCAAGCTAGTCCCAGAAGGGGAGGTGTGCAACCTCCTGCCTATGGAGCCATGTCTGTGAAGAACTTTTGGATTTTGGGGCACTGCTCATTTGGGACTTTAAGCAAAACAATGCACAGCCTGTATTACAGAACAGAAGTGACAGCCTTGCTGTCTACTTGGCAAAGTCAAGACCAGACATGCAGCAGAGCCGGCAGAAGCACATGCACACATACTTTGCCCTGCTCTGGAGGTGGAACAATGCAGCTGCAGTAGTTGGACCTATGCACCCCAGATGTGCAGCATAAGCAACTCCCCCAAACTCCAGCCAGACTTCTGCTAACTGCAGGATCGTTCTCAGACTGACACACAAAAGCAGAAGAACTAAAATATATACCTATTCATGTGCATATGCCAGTGCACATAGAGGTCAGAGGAAAACTTTGTGAGAGTCGGCTCTCATCACCATGTAGGTCCCAGGGATCAAACTCATATTATCAGGTTTGGCAGCAAGCACCTTTAGCAGCCGAACCATCTCTCACCCCTAAAGTTTTAATTTATTTTTAAACTTTTTTTTAAATGTGTGTACATGTGCAGTTCTATTTCAATTAAAAGCTGTGTACATGAGTGTGCAAACATGCCACAGCTTATAAGTGGAGGTTAAAGGACTCATTCTTCTCCCACTTTGTGGGTCCCGGGGATTGACCTCACGGCTGTTAGGCTTGGCAGCAAGTGCCTTTACCTACTAAGTTATCTTGTCAGCCTCCCTCCCTTTTTAAAAGAATAAATGGTGAAGGGTGCTGGAGATACAGCTTAGTGCTTAAGAGCACATACTGTTCTTACAAAGACCTGGGTCAGGCAACTCACAGCCATCTTTAATTTTAGTTCCAGGGAACTGACACCACCTCTGGCCTCCACAGGTACCTAAATATGCATTTTGAATAAACTCATGCAGGAACTAACACACACAAATAAAAATAAACAATCCAGAAGAGGAGGAGGAGGAAGAAAGGTTAAAGTGCCTGATCACAAGGCTTTCTGCAGCCATGTCATAATGGGGCAGAAGACAAGTGTGAGCCACGTAGGGCAGAACAGAGCCGAGATGGACCCGTTTGCTCATTATTATGATGGCATCTTGAGACAGGATGTTACTATGTAGCTCAGACAGACCTCAACTTCCAGCAGCCATTCTGCTTCAGCCTCCAAAGCAGTAGGACTGCACCATACCGCCCTGCACGATACCCCATGTTTGCAATGCCAGGGGCGGAACCTTGAGTTCGGCACATGCTAGCTCCACTACCGGTCACACCCCAGCCCTGTTCCAATGGAGTCTAATAAAAAGCACAGCAGGGTGAGATGGCTCAGTGGATAAAGCTGATTGCCACTAAGCCTGACAACCTGAGTCTGACCCCTACTCTGACCTCCACACACATACTACAGTGTCCCCAGACATAAATAAGTGTGATAATTTCTTTTTTAAGACGTAAAAGTTACACCAGGGGCCTCATCTGAAGACTATGAAGGAAGGAGGTGGCTTGGCCAGAAGGTTGGTTTTCAGCACAGTGCTGGAGGAATCAAAACACGGAACAAAGTGGACCTCAGCTGCTGATAACATTAGTGATTGATATATAAAAGATACGGGTAAAAACTCAAAAAAATGAGCACAGATGTCAATGTAAAAATATGAAACATTCAAGAGAAAGCACAGGAAACAAATCTTTAGGATCTAGGGCTAGGTGACGTTTTAGAAGCCAGAGTGCCTGCTGCATGTACACAAGACTTTTGAGTTACACATTCAGGCCAGTTCCATCCCAGGCACTTACTGAGAATGCAGTGACTTGGGTTCCATTAGCCTCACTTACTGAACACACATAGTGCCCAGGTTTCATCCACCGCACTGGAGCAACAAATAAAAATGAGTTCTTATGCTGGGTCGTGGTGGTGCACACCTTTAATCCCAGCACTCAGGAGGCAGAGGCAGGAGGATCTCTGAGTTAGAGATCAGCCTGGTCTACAGAGTAAGTTCTAGGACAGCCAGGGCTACACACAGAGAGAAAGGCCCTGTCTCAAAAAATAAAAATAAAAAACAAAAAACAAAAACTTCCCAAATTCAAATGAGGCTGGAGAGATGGGATGGCTCATCAGTTAAGATCACTGCCCTCCCCACATGGAACAGAGTAGGAAAATCTTAAGGTCTTGCCTATTCCATCCATACTGCCAGAGCTCAGATTCAAGAGTGGAGAGCATCAACTGCTACCAGGTGACCTTGGATCCCAACCTCCAGTACAAGAAATGACCCTAGGTCAGGAGCAGCAGTTCTCTGAGATAAGCCAACCTTCAGACAACATACCTAGCTCTTCCACCCACCCTAGCTGACCGTCACTAAGGCAAGAAATCCCAGTCTGGCCCGGCGGTGGTGCACGCCTTTGATCCCAGCACTCGGGAGGCAGAGGCAGGCAGATCTCTGTGAGTTCAAGGCCAGCCTGGTCTACAAGAGCTAGTTCCAGGACAGGCTCCAAAGCTACAGAGAAACCCTGTCTTGAAAAAAAAAAAAAAGTCCCAGTCTGACATGTTGACACATGCCTGTCACCCTAGCACTTAGGAGGCTAAAGCAGGAGGCTGACTGTAAGTTCCAGGCAAGCCTGAGCTAAAGTAAACAGCTCTGTGCAGGGGCCAACTGCGCTATTCAACAGATGTGGATTCTCTTCCTAGCCAAGCCCTGGTTTCCTGGGCAACCCTGGGACAGTGGGCCTCTTCTCTGGATCTCAGTCTCCACATCCCACCACCAAGGCCTTGTGGTCCTTGGCTGTACTGATTCATTCACACGCTCATCCTATCTACCCTGCTTTCACTCAAGTTTCTCCAACCCTCTACAGACGATTTCCCCAAAGAGAGGTAAGAGGTAGGCCTCTGGCTCCATTACTCCTCCCCTGCTTGCTTATTCCATCAACAATGAGGTCCTGAGGATGCAGTGTGCAATGACAGTACTCTGAGCTTCATGAAGGACAGCCTACAGCAAAGAGAATCCAGAATGACAGACAGGGATGGTGTGACACAGTGAGGGGCTTCATGGCTGGGGCAAGGATCCAGCAGATCCAGGGCTCTGCAGGAGAGGGCGACAGAAGCCAAGTGTCTTGAGACCTGTCACCCCAGCAGCAGGGAGGGCCATGTCAGCTTGAACGGCACAGTAAAACCCCCATCCAACAACAGTGATGATGATGTAAGGAGACAGGACTGGGGGCTGGTGTAGGATTCATCCCAGCAGAAGAGCACCCGCTGGGTAACAAGGCTACAGACCCGAGGGCCAGGAGGACTGCATCCCCACACTGACCTCTCAGACTTAAGTGTGCAGAAGGAAATGCAGGGCTAAGGAGGGAGTGGCTGTCACCCTGGCAGAAGCTGAGGTGCAAATGTGATTGTGAGCAGGATAACTCTGCCTCCCTCCTGGATGCCATTAAAAGCGCTGGGGTAGTCTTCTCACAGTCTCTCTAGGGGACATTCAACAGATACCAAGCAACACTACCCAGCCTGACTTCTCAGTCTGCAGACACAGCCCACCACCCAGCTCAGAGACCATCCTCTCCCACTCTGCCTGTGCTTGAACAGCACCCTGGAAAGCCTGGAGGTAGTCACCCCAAACAGCACCTTAGCTCAGTAGACTTGTCTGCCACACCCAAGGCCACCTCCCAGCTTCTAGAGTAGCCCACTCTGCACAGCACTCTCTCTCAAGGACACCCTGGTCTTAAGAGACTCCTTTCCTCCACGGCCCTAGGGCTGTCACCTTATATCTTCCAGCTTGACTCCCCCCTGCCTGGTATACTGTGTAATGGTTGTTCTGTCTCTTTAAGAAACAAGCCACGACCACTCCCTCCCCCATCCACTGAGGCAGGCAGGTCTTCCTGCTTGCAGCCTTAGTCTCTCTCTTTTTTCTGTCTTCCTCTCAGAGAGGCAGCTTCTCCTCTCTCCCCACTTCTCCCCTTCCCCCGTTTCTGTCTCTCTCTTCTCTCTCCTCCCCCCTTCTCTCTCTCTGCTCTTCTCCCTTCCTGCTCCATAACCCCCTGAATAAATATCCAACCTCAACCTCACTCTGCATGATATACCTATCCATGTCTATGTCTCTTGCCCACCCACCACATGTCTCCCTCCCTGTCTGGGACCAGCCACTGTTCGGGGACCGGCAGCCGTCTCTACCTGGGACTGGATGCTCTCAGGGCCCGCTGCCTGCCGCCACATGGCCTGCTACTACCGCTTGGGGACCTACAGCATTTCTGCTACCTGCTGCCGCTGGGGATCCTACAGCATTCTTAATTTTTCCATTACATGCTGTCCCCTACCTGAACTCAGGTCCTAGGACTTGAGTTTGAAATGCATCTGACCTCCTCCTGGGGTGCTTCCAATCTGCCAGGACTCCTCGATCCCACCCTGAGCTTTGCAGGGTCAGTTCATCACCTTCCCGCTCTGGACAACCACTGGTGACATCAATAATCTTGGTCACTGGCCAAGTACTAGCTGAGTCCTTAGATAGCAGGCCCTGAGCTCCAACATCTTGAGCTAAGGCCCAATCAGTTGACACAGGCACAGGAGTGTACTGGCTGGGTGAGAGAACCAGGATCAAAGATGTATCTAAATAAGAAAGAGTAAAACCCAGTATCCCCTCTGCCTGGCCCACTTACCAGCACAAAGCCTCTCCCATGCTCAGAGGCCTCACCATTCCAAAGGCAAGGACACACCACTGCGGACTAGGCTGAGGAAGACCCAGCCTCCTCCTTAGAGGCCTGACTAGAGGAGAAAGTTTCCAGTCTCAGGTCCAGGCTCTACAGAATGCCATCGCAATGATAGAAAACCCTAAAGAGACCACACGGGCTAGTGCACTCACCCACAAGCTCACACCGACACATCCACCACCACCACCCCTCAGTCACACTCACAGCAGTACTCTCTCCTTCCTTTCCTGCCAGCTGAGGTCACCACACATCCAGGCAGTGTCACAAATTATTCCTATGCTGAGTGCTGTGAGTTGCTGTTCTCTGCTTCCCTTAACCCCATAGCAATGTGTCTCTCCTACCCCTATGCCCTAGGCCAGAACTGAGGAAAGGGTGCTTCTTAAGTCTGGTTCAAGAAGGTATCTGTCCTGGTCCCTCCTTCTCTTTGCATTTTTCACACAGTGGGAATTGGAGTTGACTGGGGGGTGGGAGGGAGGTTGGAACTCAGGGCCTCTAAACACCAGGCACATACCTGCCACTAAGCTATGAGCCCTCAAGTGAAAGAATCTGGCCTGAGAGAGGATACCAATCCCATGGTACAGGGCGTTCAGCAGACCCAGCTGGCCCAGACTCCCAGCCCCACCCACAAGGTTCCAAAGCTCCCAGGAGTGATGGGGACAGCCTTAGAGACCCTACTAAGAACCAAACTTAAGAGGCAAATGCCTTCCAGACCCCACCAGGTTCAGGTGCATCTAGAACTCCAACATAGACAGGGAGGGGGCCTGAGGGTTCATCTAGCCCAATGGGGGCAATAATGTTGCTTAAAAATTGCAGCCACACACCAGCCTGAAAATTGGCTTCTCTTAATCCAAAAGGAGCATGCTTTTCAATTTTACATTTTCCAGCAAAGATAAACGTTCTAACATGTGCGAGTCAGTGGCTTCCATTTCCAGCACCAGAAAAATAAGGTCTGGCGGCAGGGGAAAGGGTAGGCTAATTTCCTGTGATGAGGCCCTCTCCATCCTCCAAAGAGTTTGTAAAGCAGAGGTGAGAGGTGTCCCGTGGCTGCCCTGGAGCACGGAGGGCTAGCCTCAGGCTCTAGTCTGCATAGGCGATGGCTACTTCTTTCATTCATCTGTTGAATGAGGGGATGAGCATGGGCACAGCACTTGTGGAAGTCAGAAAACAACTTGTAGGAGTTGAGTCTCTCCTTCTACCACGTGGCTTCCAGGGTGGCAAGTGCGTCTACCCAATGAGCCATCTCACAGGTCCTCACAGCTACTGCTCCTCTTGCCTGCATCCCTCCCATGAGCAACCCTACTGCTCTTCCTGAAGCAGCTGACCAGCTCCTCCGCAACTGCACACCCAGCATTCCCTGTGGCAGTGCTGGCCCCAGCATAGCCCCACCCTGTTTCTCACATTCCCTAACAGCTTGGCAGTTAACATCAAGGCCCTGGGATACAGGATGAGTAAAAAGCATGGGCAGGAGAGGCAACATATCACGTGTCAATCATTCTGAGGATCCCAAGCCAGGCATAGCGGCTGCTGTGGCCACCCAGCTACTTAGGACACTGAAGCATGGAGATGAAACTTTGAGGCCAGCCTGAGCTACACTGGGGGAACCTGCCTCAAAATAAATTTTTTTTTCAAATTCCAGGGTTATATAGTTCACATGCATAAGGCTGTAGAGTATACTCTCAGCACTACATACTATGGTCATGGTGGTACATGCCTGTCATCCCAACACCTGGGAGGCAGGGGCAGGGAGGCCAGACTGTAAGGCCATCCTGCTCTCCACAGTAAGTTCCAGGCCAGCCTGGGCTCCACGACTGCCTGTCTCAAAAGATGTTTTTGTTTGTTTTTTAAAATGAGAGAGAGAGAGAATGCAAGAATACAGAAATCACAAGCAGGCATGTGGCAAAGCACAGGGTATCCATCACACCAGACAGCCATTTGTGAGAAAAGGCTCCCTGAGGAGACAGCCTAGCCGAGGCAGGAAGAGCAGGTGAACAGGGAGAAGGGGAAGGGGATTCCAGACAGGCCACTGCAGGTGCAAAGGGCCCCAGGGCAGCCCACAAGGCAGGCAGTGCTAGGAGATGGGAACCCTGGGATGCTCTCCCCCCCCCCATGCTAATGAGCAGCAGCCCTTCTCAAGCAGGGCTTCTTATGCCTCTTCCAGCTGTCAGTCAGTAAGATGCAAGCCTGGCTAGACACAGAAGGTGAGAGATCTCCCATGCAGCAAGTAGCAGGAGTCAAATGTGGAGTAGCATCGGTGTTTCTGGGGATGGAAATCAGAGGAAAAGCACTTGCCTAGATAGAACACATGAGGCGCTAATGCCGATTCAGACCCTAGCACTCTTACACCAAACTAAGCTTGAAAGACTGTATCAGCCACAACAGCTAATGGCTCAAACTCCACAGGGAGTGGAACCCATCATGCCCTAGACCACTGGAGCCACCACCCTGCCCAGCAGCAAGCTGTGACCCTGCCTGAGGACAGTGGGTAGGTGTCACTCCACTGCAACCCTTGGCCTCAGGCCAGCTCTAGACAAGCAGCCTCCTGTCAGCCTTTTGTCCCAGACTCATCTGCAGTCCAGACACACCACGTCCTATTTACCAAAACACCTTCCTCCTTCTGTCCCTAAGTGACCCACAGTCAAAGAACATGGAAGGCAGGTGTTGTCCAGTCAAGCCAGCACTCAGGTGAGGAGAGAGGATGGAAAGTTCTAGATGAGACCAGGTGATATACCTGTCTTAACCCTCTCCCCCAAAATGCACACAATGTATACAAAACATTAAAGATCAACCAGATGGATGGTTCAGCAGGTAAAGCCAAGCCTGGGGCCACTTGTCCTCTGACCACACACACAGTAGTGGCACACTCATGCCCACACAAACACACAAATATGTAAACGTTAAAAAAAAGTACAAGGATATAACAAGCAGGTGTTCTGAGGAGCAGTCACTGCAGGCAGCCAATGACATCTGTGTCTGACACCTGGAACCGATCCTTCCAGGACAGGAAACTGCAGCACAATAAAAAGAGCTGGGTCAGAGAGCCTGGCCAGGTGAAGGTGCCAGGCACAACCCCAACCAGAGACCAGATGGTTCCGACTCATTTGCCCCTCTACACAGTAAACAATCACAACAATGACCAGAGTGACCCAGATTATTAACCCAGCAACCCAAGATACAGCCCCTCCCCTCTTCTCTCTCAATGTGTATTGGCTTTATTTAGTCAGGTTGTCCTTCAATTCACAGAAATCCTGCCTTTGCCGACCTAATGCTGGCTGACAGGCTGCCCGCCTAGACCCACTGCATAGAAGAACAGCTTTCTAGAGGGACACTGGCTGCTCCAGGGAAGCCAAGCTGTGCATCAAGGCTGGAACACAGCCTAGAGGTCTCATCAGAAAGTAATGCTCCCCAGAGCATCTCAGGCAAAGACAGGCACTTAGCTCTTAAAAGCAGCTAACCCAGGCTCAAAGACGGGCATGGGAACTGGGGCTGAGGAAGGAAGCATGTGATCTCGCTTGAGAGAGCCACAGGAGTCAGCAAAAAGCAGGCAACACAGGTCAACAAAGCAGCCAGGGGTGTATGGTTTTTCCAGGGCCAAATCTGCCCCTAGACCCCTTGCTCTTTGTACATCAAGGCATATCGAACAGTCACCAGCCTTTCAGAAAGACAAAAGTCTTGAACATGACACAACACAGGCACAAGGGGACAAATGAGGGTTCCCAAGTCCTCAACATTCATTCCAGACACACTAGCCTGGCTCAGAGCTCTGAGCAGGGTGACCAGCAGGCTATATAGAAGAATGGGATGGGGGGGGGGGGCCCTCCTCAGTAGGCAGCTGTGGGTCAACTCCAATGTGGCACCCACAGGTATGGGACTTCACAAGCCACCTGACTACTAAGGTCTCAGCTTCTTCCCATGCGATAAACAGTCTTTCTAGAGGGGCTAGGGGATAGCTTGCCAGTAAAGTGCCACCTGCCAAGTGCAAGGGCCTGGGTTTCATCCGCAGCCCTAGAAACAATCAAAACCTACAACCACAGTACTTGGTTCAATAAAGTGTCCCAAATCCCCTGGAAGCAAGACGTGAAAGCAGATGCTTTCCTCCAGCCTGCGGTACCTCCAGTATGAGGGTGAGGACTATGAACAGCGGACCCACAGAAGATAGCGGGCAGGATGAAATCAGAGGCCCAGCAGGGCAAAAGGAAGTCAGCAGTCTCCCAGCACCACTAAAGCACCACCAACAACAGACCTGTTGGTGAGTGGAAGACAAGGGTCAGAACATGAGACTGGAGTAGCAAGACTAGTCAACAAGGTCAAGTGGGCCAGAGCGGAACAGAGTGGGACTGGGGGTGCTGGCTCACCAGTCCAGACTCACTTTGAGAGGGCAAGCACTTTATCAGAGCTACTCCCTATCCTTTTGCTAAGAGAATGAGAGTAATGGAAGGTTCTGGAGCAAGGGAGTGGCTAGAAGATCCCACAGTAGTGTTAGGAAGAAAAGAAGGAAATGAGACTGATGCCCCAGAGAATTGCAAGGCTCAGGAAGTGGCCTATTCCAGAGTCCAGCAGGCCCCGAAGTGGTGGCGGAGAGAGTATCAGGAGCACCTGCTGATGGCAGATTTAGAGTGCTGAGCATGGAGGCAGAGAAAAAGAAGGTAGACAGAGAGGTGGGAGACAGCAAAAGCCCCTGACCAGAGAGGAAGAAGCTGAGTGGATAAAGGAGGAAGCTGTGCACAAGGCCTCAGGCTCTGTCCCAGCACCTCTGAAAGAGCAGGAAGGGTTCCTGGGTTAGGGAGAGCAAGGTGGAGGCTGGGTTTGCTGGCACTCATGTACAATCTGCTGAGAAGTAGAGGCAGAACTGCAGATCTGATGGTCAGGGTAGTGTTGGGAAGGAAGGCAGAGGATAACAGGAAATGTCCTCTGGGGCTAATGGAGAAAGAAGAGCAGTGGACTTCCACTGGTCCTGTGGCTGGAAGCTCAACCACACCAAAGCCTTCTGTTCAGAACACCTCAACCATCCAAATGGTATCCCAGAATCCTCCCCTTGATTTCCCTGGGATCCTATGTGAGCTTCGAGGCTTGGCTCTAAGGGCTTGGTAGGGCCTTGTCTTACACCTGGGTGACTGTCACACCTGGGTGAGCTTCAAGGGCAGGCACAGTGGGCTAGAAAGATGGATGGTTCAGCCTATAAGAGGACTTACTGCTCTTACTGAGGACCTAGGTTCAGTTCCCAGCACCCACATGTAACTCCGGTTCTAGTGAAGCCAATACCCTCTTGCCTGCACACATGTGGTATAATTAACTCAGGCACATACCCCCACACACACCCACACACCCACATACATATAAGCAAATAAATCAAGGCAGGGAAAAGTATAGAAGCTGAGCAGGTGGCACATACTGTAATCACAGTACTTAGGAGGGTAAGGCAGGAGAACTACCACGAGTTCAAGGCCAGTTTGGGCAACTTAGTGTCAGAGAGATGGTTCAGTAAGTAAGGATGGTTGTCACCAAGCCTGATGACCTCAGTTTGATGATTAGGACCCATATGATGGAAGTAGAGGACCAACTCCTAAGTTGTATTCTGACCTCCACACACATAAATGTAAGGACTGCTCAGTAAGTAATTGTCTAGTGTGCGCGAAACCCTGCACTCAGCCCTCAGCACACTGCCCCTATAGGAGCAGGGAAGGGAGTTGTGAACCAGGCCTTCTACTAATAAGGGGATAGGGAGTAGTCAGATATTATCTGTGATCACAGTCCTCCAGAGACTGAGGAGAGTCAGCACAAGTTTGGGGTCAGCCTGAGCAACCAGCAGGACTCTGGACTCACATGGAGGATCAACGCAGGAAGAGTTGCCTTCTGACCACCACATGCACCATGGCACACACTCCTACACACACAACAATAAACTAAATAAATACAAAAATAATATTAAAATAATCAACACAAAAATACAAGCAAGCATGGAGGGGAAGCAGTTTAGAAGGTATAACCTTAACTTGTGAGCCACAGCAAGCTAATGTCTCCACTGCTGGTTCGGCTCCTGTTCCCACCCACAGCTCATCCCACACAGGGAAGAAAGGCCATGTGGGAACTACTACCCACTTGGACAACACTTCCTGAATGCTGGACTACGAGCAAGTAGCCTGTCCTCCCACTGCTGACAGGTCTGACACAGACACAGCAGACAAACAAGCAAGCTCAGAGGACTAAAAAGAAGGCTGTGGGGTTGTGTGAGGCACACATGACCACATGCCATGACTAGCAAAGGCCTCTGGGAAGGATGACATCTGAGCTGCCACTGAAAGAAGGGAAGGAACCAAGAGCCAAATCACAGAAGGGGAAAAGGTTAGAGTGCTTCAGGAAGGAGGAACAGCCCTCAGGGACACCTCCTTCAGGGAGGACGACAGCTGGACTATTCAAGGAGCAGAAAACTGGCCACATTGTAGTGCCAACGAGAGCATGTGGCAGGCAAGTCAGAATCTGGTGCACACCTGGAAAAAGAGAATCAGGATTCTATTCCAGAAGGTTCTAAGGTGAATCTCATGAACTGACTCACATTTTTGCATGGGTCACATCACCGTGACAAAACACCATCCTATGCTGCAGCTACTTTATCAGTAAATCAGAAGCAGGGTCTCTGGAGCACAAGCTGAGAGTCAATACCATGCTTAGCCAGGAACCTCCTCCTTAATATTCTGGTGTTTTGGAAAAATTGACAGCATGTACCCAACTCCCATGCACTCAATAGCCATCAGATACTACCATGGTCCAAATTTTAAAAAGTCCAAATTATGGCCAATGTCAAAACTAGAAACTTTGAAAAGACCTTCTTCCAAAAGCCAGAGGTAGTGCCTGGGCTGGAGACAGTTTGGTTGGTAACATGCTTGCCCTGATTCATGCCCTATCCCCAGAGTTCACACAAATACCACATGGTGACATGTACTTATAAGTGCTGAATAGGTAGAGAACTGCTTGCTGGATGGACAGACTACCATAATTGATGAACTCCAGGCCAGTGAGAACCTGTCACAAAAGAAGTGGACACCTAAGGTTGTCCTCCGTTGCTGCATACAGGAGTGCACACATACACAAACTTTTATCAAGAAAGCACAGCCAACAGCACTCACCCCTTCAATGGCCTTAGCTGAGACATCCCTTCCAAGCCTACACTGTAGTATCTGCCTACTAACAATGATACCTTATGTCTAGGCATGGCCACGTCACCTGCAGTCCCAACTTGGAAGCCTAGAGCAGGAGGATGGAGTAAGACCAGGAACTGAAAACTGGAAGCCAGTCTGGGTGACATAGCAAGGCTCCATATTAACACATATCTCACATCTGCCTGGTCCTTAACCATTTACAGAACACATTCACTGGTGCTGTAAGAACACGTTAATTAATAACCACTGGTCTCCACACTGTTAATTTAGTGACAGGGCTGCCCAGTGGCTAGTGCTTGCCTGTAGGGCTTACAACCCTGCATTTCTTTCTCCATCCGCCCAGCTGAGCCGGCACACCAACCTGCCTATCAGTTCCTACGGGCTTTGGCATTCATACCTGCAGTGGTCTCTAGTCCCAAACACCCAAATTTAGCGATGGAAACAAAAGAGCTTCAAATTGGGCAAAATGCGCTTTCCATAGTTCTTCACCTTCCGCTAACGCATTTTATAGCTCAAATAGGTAATTGGTATGTGCTGAGGCCAAGAAGCTTGCTTCAAGGACACTCAGGAAGAGGAAGAGCTGGGGTCAAGATCTAAACATAAGGTGTTTCCTCACTGGTAACCATGACTCCATGCAAGATGATTCTAGCAAAGGGCTTATAATATGCTGCGGGGACAAACGGGTAATTTCGCAAATTAGCAGGACAGGAGTACTTTCTAATTTTTATGGGTGTCACCTCCAGATGACCAGCGACCTTGTCAGTGAGAGACCTGACCCCACGCACGTTAGAGGGGCTGAAGAATGAATGAATGACTCTGCCTAGAAGCAAAGAGGCTTTCTCGTAGCTTTTCTGGACATCCCTGTGGCGTCTGATGCTCTTTAAAAAAAAAGAATAGGGCGACTCTGAGGACGCAGAACGGCGCCTACCGTGGGGGCGTGGGATCCGCGCTTTTCGCAGCGCGCAGGGGCAGCGGAAGCGGCTCCCTGGGGAAGGAGGGCTGGGCGGCGGGAGGCGCTGCGGCGCGTCCCGGATCCCCGCGCGGCTCCACGCAGGGACGCCATTCGCCCCGACGCCCGACCCCGCGGGAGACAAAGACTGGCGACAGGGCCCACCGTCCTCGCCCATCTCCGCGGAAACGAAGCGCGACGCGGCTCACAGGCCCCTGCCAGGCTGGCCAGGCCCCGGCCGGAGCAGACCGCGCGGCGGCCGCACCCGTCACCTCTTCGCAGCCTCTCGGAGGGTCGCCGGGCACGAGAGTCCGCGGGCCGCGCCGGCCTGTCACCTTCAGAGCCACCGGAGCCCTCGGCGCGCGCCGCAGCCGCCGCCGTTCCCTGGAGCAGCGCTTCCGCGATGCCTCGCCCTTCCCACGGCACCAGCCGCCTGCACTGCCCCACGGCGCGCCCCAGCACCGTACCTGCTGCGAGAGGGGGACGAGCGGAGCCGCCATCTTCGTGCGGACTCGGCTTCCCGAGCGCCGAAGGGGCGGGGGCGGAGCCGTGCGTGCGCACTAGAACGAAAGAGGGCTGCGTTGCGCGCGCAGCCCGGCCAGCACGATGACAGCCCTGAGGGCTAGAGGACAAGAGTACACATGCGCAGATGGGAATACAGGGCCTCACGTGAGCAATTTGCAGTAGAGGGGCGAGGCCTCGAGCGTAGTCTGTCCGGAGGGGCGGGGCCTTGATGGACAGGCTCTGGCGCATAGCCTAACTGTTGTGGGACGGGCTCGATTACCATCAAGGGCGGAGCCTAGAGCCCATAGTCGGCCTGGAAGGGGCGGGGCCTCGACCTCAGTCGTCAGGAGTAGACCTGGGTGTGGGGACCAGGGGCGGGGCATCGGGAACACAGCTGGCCCGGAGTGGGCTGGGTGGGCGGCCTGGGGGCGTGACTCGTGTGCTTAGACTGATTGGAGTGGAAGGAACGAGCCGGGGACCTGGCGTAGGCAGGTTCTGAGGGGCAGGGACACCAGAGGGCGGTAGGCCTCTCTTCCAGTCTGCGGGCCTCCCCGTGGGTGGAGAGGGCTCGCTGCTGGGGATGCTCTACGCTTCGTCTGTTCCTAGCCCTCTGTACGCCACCCAAGTCTGGGTTGGCATCTGGGAGTTTGGCTAAACTCAGGCTCCGTCTTAACCTCTCTACTCAAGCAGCCCCTACACATGCTTAGGGTTTACTGAACTTTTTCCAGGAACATAGGAACAGACAAAGTACCATGACACCCAAGTCCAGCTTGGGCCCTGTGTGGTGTCAGTATAACCCTGTGAACTTACTAAACAGACTTGTAGACTTGGTTCTGATTCTGTTTGAAGATGTGGGTGTGGCCTGACAGTTCAGTTTGAGGTTCGTTTTTGGTTCTTTTGTAATTTATGTATGTATGTCTGTGTGTCTGACACATGCATGCCAGTGCCTGCCGAGGAGAAAAGAGGTTGTTGCACACCCTTGAGATGGAGTTAAGAGTGCTTATGAGCATACAGATGTGAGTGGGAACCGAACTTGGGTCCTCTGGAAAAGCAACGAGGACCTTTAACCAATGAACCATCTCTTCTGCTACCCTGGCATTTTTTAAAATTACATTTTAACCAAAAGCAATATACAGATTCAATGCAATGCCCATCAAAATCCCAGCAAAATTCTTCATAGACCTCGAAAGAATACTCAACTTCATTTGGAAGAGCAAAAAAACCCAGGATAGTCAAAACAGTGCTGTACAATAAAAGAGTCCTGGAACGGGCTCTTCTAGACCAGGCTGGCCGGGCGGTGGCGCACGCCTTTAATCCCAGCACTTGGGAGGCAGAGGCAGGCGGATCTCTGTGAGTTCGAGACCAGCCTGGTCTACAGAGCTAGTTCCAGGACAGGCTCCAAAGCCACAGAGAAACCCTGTCTCGAAAAAAAGAAAGAAAGAAAGAAAGAAAGAAAGAAAGAAAGAAAGAAAGAAAGAAAAAAGAGCACTGCCTGTTCTTCCAAAGGTCCTGAGTTCAATTCCCAGCAACCACATGGTGGTTCACAACCACCTGTAATGAGATCTGGTGCCCTCTTCTGGCCTGCAGGCATACCACCGTATACTTAATAAATAAATAAATCTTTAAAAAAAAAAAAAAAAACAAAGCTACAGTACTGAAAACAGCCTGGTATTGGCAAAAGAACAGACAGGAGGACCAATGGAACCGAATAGAAGACCCGGATATCAATCCACACATCTTCAAACACCTGATTTTTTACAAGAAAGCAAAAAATATCAAATGGAAAAAAGAAAGCATATTCAACAAGTGGTGCTGCCATAACTGAATATCAACATGTAGAAGAATGAAAATAGACCCATATCTATCACTATGCACAAAACTCAAATCCAAATGGATCAAAGACCTCAACGTAAAGCCAGCCACACTGAACCTTATAGAAAAGAAATAGGAAGTAAGCTTGAACGCACTGGCACAGGAGACCACTTCCTAAATAGAACCCCAGCAGCACAGACACTGAGAGAAACAATTAATAAATGGGACCTCCTGAAACTGAAAAGCTTCTGTAAAGCAAAGGACACGGTCAACAAGACAAAACGACAGCCTACAGAATGGGAAAAGATCTTCACTAAACCCACATCAGACAGAGATCTGATCTCCAAAATATACAAAGAACTCAAGAAATTGGACACCAAAAGAACACATAATCCAATAAAAAAAAATGGAGCACAGACCTAAACAGAGAACTCTCAACAGAGGAATCTAAAATGGCTGAAAGACACTTAAGGAAATGTTCAACATCCTTAGTCATCAGAGAAATGCAAATCAAAACAATTCTGAGACTCCATCTTACACCTGTAAGAATGGCTAAGATCAAAAACACTGATGACAACTTATGCTGGAGAGGTTGTGGGGAAAAGGGAACACTTCTGCATTGCTGGTGGGAATGCAAGCTGGTATAACCCCTTTGGATGTCAGTGTGGCGATTTCTCAGAAAATTAGGAAACAACCTTCCTCAAGACCCAGTAATACCACTTTTGGGTATATATCCAAAGGATGCTCAATCGTGCCACAAGGACATGTGCTCAACTATGTTTATAGCAGCTTTGTTTGTCATAGCCAGAACCTGGAAACAACCTAAATGCCCCTTGACCGAAGAATGGATAAGGAAAATGTGGTACATTTACACAATGGAGTACTACACAGCAGAAAAAAATAACGACAGCTTGAATTTTGCAGGAAAATGGATGGAGCTAGAAAACATTATTTTGAGTGAGGTAACCCAGACACAGAGAG
>PVIU01028851.1:0-18383 GCA_004026605.1 Ondatra zibethicus
TCAAGGAAGAAGGGGGAGGGAGGAGGGGTGGGGGGTAGTGGGAGGGGACCGGGAGAAGGGGATGAAAGGAAAAAAAATTTTTTTTTTATCTTTAATTATGTTCTTGAATGGAAAAAATAAAACAAAACAATGTATGGAAAAAAAAAAGATAAGGAGATAGATATATGAAAGTGTCATACTGAAATCCATCTTTATATGCTAATGAAAACAATAAATATTGGAATAAATTCAATAATACCATGGGCACATGGTAAATAAAATTCACAATATAGGTAAACATTTACAACAACCTTCATAGATGGGAAGTAAGTCAAGGTAGAGAGGTCAGAAGAGATTTGGGACACATATGAACCAGGGGCTGTGTATGACTCCTGGTTTTTGTAATTTACTCAGGTATATGAGAAGACTTCATAACATATTAAGGGATCACTGTCTTTCTTGGTTATGATGGCTGTAATGTCATGAACTATTTAAGACACATATATTTAAATACTCATTAAAGTCAGAAACTGTCTTGAGCTTCCCTTCAAGTAGTCTAAGTGGGACAGGTGGGTGGAGGGCACAGATGAAATAAAGTTTGGCCAAGAACTGGTAACTGCTAAAGTTGCAGAATTGGCACATACAGTTTCATTGTACTCCTCTTTTATTTCATACTTGAATTATGCTTCTAAGTTTTTAAATTATAAAGTTCTAATAATAGGTAGGAAACTAAGGAATGCTAATCTATTATTTATGTGATAAGCTAAGAAAAACATACTCAGGGGCTGAAGAGATGGCTCAGTGGTTAAGAGCACTTGCTATTCTTACAGACTGCAATCTGATTCCTATCACCAACATGGTACCTTGCAACTCTGTAACTCCCAGTTCCAGGGTATCTTATGTCCTCTACTGGCCTCTGTGGGCACCAGGAATGCAGTGTCACAAATACATGCATGAAGAATAAATACTCATACACATAAAATAAATATTTTAAATCTATAATAAATGGGAAATATAGTCAGCATATAATATATTCTTGTATGAAAATGCCTTTATCTAACATAATACCATGTACAACAAATATATCTATTGAAAACATTTTAAAACACCTCTTAAAAACAGAGAAGAAAACATGGCTACAAAGCAATACATATTCTGCAAGAATATACACACACATATATATATACACATATATTTATATATGTGTATATATATTTTATATATGTATTAAATATTCAGGAAATGTTTTTTTCCAGGAGAGAGAAAAATAGGATATATACAATGTGAATATATATTCACTTAAATATGTATTTATAATATATACTATATATTTGTATATTTATACATGATATAAAAGGGACTATAATAAACCCACATTCATATAGATGTAATATATAGTCTACAAGTGAGTAAATACAGGTATCTGAACATAGATCCAAACATGAACCTATTTGCTAAGAGGAAGCTTTATAAGGATAAAAGCTTATAATGTTCTATGAATTGTGGAGTATTATTAAATCAGTCTTTTGCATCCAAGATCTAAAAGAAAAAAAAAAACTAGTGTACGTAAAGAGAACAGATTCTTGCTACATGATTTGGCTCAGAAAATGAATACTTTTAAATAAATGAGTTACAAAAGTGCTTTAAGAATTGAAGTTACAAACACTGTACAATGTTTCTTGTAACTGCCATGTTATTCTGAAATATTCAATAGCAGTCCATCTCAGTGAATCAAAAATAAATCATTCCATGTTTGCTCATGAAAAATAGCAGCTATAATGCTTTATGTTGTTGTTCGTAAGAGTCTTATTCTTCAAAAAGATGCTAACATCTTTAAAGTCATTAAAATTCTGTTATCCTACTGCATTTTGTTCTCTTTTTTTTTTCACTTTGACTTGGTTAATTTCCATGTCCAAACAGAACTCTAGAATATTAATAGAACCTATTGTCAATTTTAAATAATTTAAATATGGTTAAAATTCCATGTGTCCAAACCTCTATCTCTGCCATTTTCCAATGTGTAATTATACATAATTACTCCCCAGTTAGAAAAGTAATTTCTCAGTCCTAAAGTGTCCATTTAAGAAATATATTATTTCTCTTGCATCTAACTAAAATGAATCCTGTCACACATTTAAAATCAAATGCTAAGGAGTCATAGATTTTCAGGTTAGGATATATAAATCTCACTACAGATACATTAGTCTCCACAATAACATTGTGATACCTTGACTATGTCTAAAAATATTTTATGTACAAATGGTATATTAGGGAACTATGAAGAATAGATACTCCTAATGGAAGAAAGATTTTGTTGTGCCCTCTTCAAAACAAATCTGAGGACATGAACATTTTTCCATTTTTAATTTCTTATTTTATTTTATATTTACTGTACTACTGAAGTTCAAACCAAGGCCTTTAAAAATGATAGCCCAAATATCTATACTAATATATACCAGTCAAAGCCTTTTTAAAAATTCTTTTTATATTTTATTTTTTCAATTATATTTTACATATAATAATAATGAGGATGGTAAGTCTCCAGAAAAAAAGGTAGAAAATAAGGCAGTATTTTCTTTGACACAATTTCCTTTCCCAGAGTTTTGTTTTAGATTAGTGTTTGGTACACACAGTTTGGGAGATGGTGTTGGCACCTGGATACTGCCAACAACAGCAGCATGAAACCCATTAAACCTTGTTGTAGTTGTGATTTAGAGCTTTCGTGTTCTGAAACAGATGTAGCAATTGGAAAATTTATGGAAGAAAATTATGACCATCTATGAACACACACTCTGAGGTTTTGAATTAAAGGACCCTTATACAGAATAACAACTTCTTTTGAGAACTAATCAAGGAGAAGCACATTAAATTCAGCTATAGGACATAAATTAAGATAATCTTTCATTTGAATAATCTAATTTTAGAGGAAATTAGAACAGTCAATATCAGTTAAGAAATAGTATTTGTGCACATATTGGGTATCTGACTTGGAAAATAAGTAACATTTATTTCCTCTGAAGAACTTGTAAAGAGGAGTCTAGGTCGTTAGCATCTCCTTGGAGAGAGGGAGAGAGGGAGGGAGAGAGGGAGAGAGGGAGAGAGGGGGACAGAGAGAGAGAGCTGAATTAATTCGTATTAACCAATAAAACTGGAACCAGAAGCCAAAACTGGAGCACTGGAGTTTGTAGTTCAAAGGCAACTGTTCTTTGGTTGAGGTGAGAGAGACCCCAATAACCTGGGCATCTGAGTGAGCCAAGAGCCATTCAGAAAGCTGTATTTCTGTCCAAGGTACTAAACCACCTCTGAAAATTTGATAAAGGAACAAATTCCATTAGCTATCACGAACATATGTTTTCTTCTTTAGCCTAGATTTTGCCTCCCAATACAGGGTCATCTACAGTCAGTGACTTTCTCAAATCATGCCTACCTGGCGTGATTAATACCTGTACTCACTGCCAGACCCAATTACTCAAGATATTGTCTATTGCACCTTCAGTGGTTGACTGCCATGTTTGCTGTGAAATACCCAGTACCAGTTCTAAGTTGATTAATCTTCACTTAGGACACCTCCATACAACTAAAGCAAATGTAAACGTGGGGTGCTGTGACTTTAGTGTCATTCTTTAATGCTAACCCCTAGAGACTACTCAGTGGCTTCATGTTAACACAATAGCAGGCAGTTAAGAATCAACACTTTAAAGAAGTAGGGATTAGTTAGGTTGCATTGTATGCAGCCCTGTAACTTCAGGAATGTTAACTTTTCTAAACCTCAGAATTTAGAAATCATGAAGCTATAATGTTGCAATGAATGAAAGACATAAGGGTGTTTTGCTTTGTTCTTTGTTTGTTTTACTTTTTAGCACAAAAAAAGAGGATATGGGGAACATCTTTATCAATGTGAGGTCAGCCTAGCCCATATAGTGAGTTCCAGGACACCAGGAATGCATAGTGAAATACATAGTCTCAAAAATCAAACAAACACCTTCTCCTCTGCTGCCCAAGTACCTAGCTGGGGACATCCCCGTGGACACCTGGGATCCACTCTAGAGCCAAGTCTCTTGCCAACCCTAAAATGGTTCCCTTAATGTAGATATCTTATTCCCTTCTCCAATATCCACCCTTCCTCCATCTCCACCCTCCCACTCCCACAAGCTCTCCCCAGTCCATCCCTTCTCCCTTCTCCCTCCCTCTCTCCCTTTCACCCACCCCACCACCCCTACCTCCACCCCTATCCCCATTCCTGTGCCTCCACCTTTTGCCCAGCGATCTTGTTTGCTTCCAATTTCCAGGAGGATCTATGTATGTTTTTCTTTGGGTTCACCTTGCTATTTGGCTTCTCTAGGCTTGTGAGCTATAAGCTTAATGTTCTTTGTTTATGGCTAGGGTCCACTAATGAGTGAGTACATACTATAATCATCTTTTTGGGTATGGGATATCTCATTAAGGATAGTGTTTTCTAGTTCCATATATTTTCATGCAAATTTAAGGAGAAGGTGCCTGATCTAGCCTTGTCCCATTGTCACATTTATGAATATCTTGATCATCACCATAGAAATTTCGTCTGATGGATGGAGATAGAGACAGAGACCCACATTCACATCAGAGCAATGGACTGACCTTCCAAGGTCCAGTCGAAGAGCAGAAGGTGGGAGAAGATGAGCAAGGAAATCGGGACCCGGAGAGGCTGGTCCACCAACCGAGACAGTGTGCCTGATCTAATGGGAGCTCACCAAATCCAGCTGGACCAAGACTGAATGAGCATATGATCAAACTGGAATCTCTGAATGTGGCTGTCAATGGGGACTGACTGAGAAGCCAATGATAATGGCACTGAGACCTATCTCTTCTGCATGTATTAGCTTTTTGGGAATCTAGTCTATATGGATGCACACCTTCCTAGGCCAGAATGGAGGCAGGAGGGCCTTGGGTTTCCCACAAGGCAGGGTACCCTGCCCCCTCTTAAGGAAGCAGGGGGAGGAAGGAGGGTTAGTGGGGGAATGGGAGGGGAATGGGAGAAGGGGAGGAAGTGTAAATTTTTTGAATGAAAAATAAAGGAATATTTAAAAAAAGAAACCAAAAAAAAATCAAACAAACGAAGAAATGGGTGGAGCAGATTTCCACACTTATAAAAGAACATAAGAACCTAATAACACAAGAACCCTTTCAAGGATAATAATGCACATTTAAATTCATTTCAGCCCTTTCCTACAATGCTTAGATAACCACCTAATACCTCCCTACAACTCTCCCCACTTCCCCCAAGCCCACTTTTTTTCAAGTTTCATATCTTCCTTTTTCTTGTTAGCAGTCCAATTACTGCAGGACAAATTTAATACATCTTATATTCTTTGACAAATTAATCTATCTTGTGGCATTTTGTGTTTGACTGAGACTTGCTATATGACTCAATCTGGCCTTAGACTTCTATTTCTCCTGTCCCAGCCTTATAAGTTCTGGGATCGTGTGCATGTGCGTGTGTGTGTGTGTGTGTGTGTGTGTGTGTGTGTGTGTGTGACAACACCTAGAGATTTAATTAATTAATTTTTAAAACTACTTCTGCTATTGTAAAAGTTATGCCTGATCATTGTAGAAAGGTCAAAAATAGAGATTTTTTTTCTCCAAACCATTCCTTTAACTACAGCTCATTATTAATTGTTTTGGGCATGTTCCCAGTACTCTTTTCTGTTTAAATATTTTGTATAGGTTAGTGAAATCATATTCCTATATACTTTTTGCAATCTTCTACCATTATATGACAAATATTTTGTCATAATATTTCTGGAATAAAAGTACCTATAGAAATTGCATGTATTAATACACCTGGCTATGTTTTAACTTGATTTTATTTATAGACACATTAGATTTTATCATTGTTTATTTGTCATAAAATATTCTTCTTGACTTTCAATCTTTCATAAATGGCAAAATCATTCTTAGCTCTCAGCCCTATGATTCCAGGCAGTAGACTGTGAATTGCTGATCCAGTACTGTAATTACAATAAACATGCCACTGGAACCAACGCGCTTGATTTGATTCCGTTGTTTCCTAGCTATGTAACTTTGGGCAAGTTCCTTGACATTTCTGTGTCTTGGTCCCTCAACTGTGGAATGACAACACCCCTTTGCAGGATTTTTGAGGGGTGACTTGATTATCAAAGGTCATGTTAATATTTAATAAACACTATTTTTTCTTGGCATGTATATGCCATCATGGTTTGAATGGCATAGAGGGAGGAGTCACCAATAGGCAGAGTCACTGTATCAAATTTCTTGAGTTTTTCTGGGTAGACTCTTTCACTACTTCTGCTCCTGGCTTAAAGCAATAGTGCATGAAACAGATTATAATTTATTCATATAAAAAAGTCCCTTTGTATTTCCAGCTATGGCTAAATTGTACGCAGACAAAATACCTTTTGTGGAATGTCCTGGAATTTGGCCACCACTTTTCACATTATTTCTATAGAAAACTGAGTTCTGTGTTCCAATTTCTGGCTTATAAACTAATAATTGGAAAATGTTGTGCTCGTAAGAGATACTATTGAGCTACTCAATATCTTTCACCAAATGATAACTATTGCAAAACTAAAATTCATTAGAAAATGATGTGTCAAAATTTAGACAGCTCATTCACTGACACGTTGAAACCATAGCTCAAAATGATGCTTTGAAATGGCACTGTTTCCCAGATGCTATTTTTGAGCTGTTCCTAGCAGTGGTTTTTAGCAAAGCTATTAATGATTACGCAACAAAGCCGTATCAAGTGGCTCATTGATAAGGAGGGAGTTCTCACTTCTGTTACTAGATACATGACTGATTGGAACTGCTGCTCAGTTTTTCAAATGCATCCTAAGTCGTGAAGCTTCTAACTGGAAAGAATGCTTTATTGAAGGATTGGCCCACACCTTGAAGTGTAGAAACAGTGCTGCAGGTCACATCCCTTTCCTTCCTTCCTTCTTGCTCTTTACCAAAAGGCGTCATTAGCTCCCTCTGTATTCATTATATTTTTCATTGGTGTGACAAAATAGTTGGCAAAAGTGACTTAAGGAAGACAGGGTGTATTTGGACTCTCAGTCTAAAGGGATGCCCTCCATTGCAGCAGGGAAAACATGACAGTGCAAGCCTGAGGTGGCTGGTAACATCCACAGTCAGGAAGCAGAGAACAAGGGATACAGATGCTCAGCTAGCTTTCTTCTTTTTATTCAGAGGAAGAGATCAGCCCATGGTATGGGGCCCTTTTCAGTTAGAGGCCATCATTCCTCCACAATCAACCTAAACCCTCTCATTAACATGCCCAGAGAATTGTTTCCATAGTCACTTAAATCCCGTCAACTTGACAACCAAGAGTTAATCACATGCTCCTTTCTCAGTCATCTGAAATTTGGGAGGCTGTAGCTTTAAGTTAGTCCTTGGCTCATTAACATCCTGTTACCCTTTGTTTGACAGCATGTGCTACCCAATTTCCAAGGAGTCATGTCCATTTGAATTAATTTTGGAAACCTGTGGAGTTTTCCCTTTTTGTACTTGGTTCACGGCAATTGCCACAGGCCACATCCCATCCAGGGAGACTTTGTTGTATCTTTTGGTCCTGATGGCAGACAGAAATGAGAAAAGCACTTATTCAGCTGTGCATCCACAGGGAATGGCTGGGTTTGACACAGCCATGGAGCATATCTTTAGAATCAACAAAATTCAACAATCCAATATGCTGACAAATTGGGGTGACAGACAAGACAGCAACAAGTTCAATTGGATTATATATAAATATTCACAAACACAACTGGTCCTGAGAATATAAATGAAACAGTATTTTAAAAAGTTAGATCTTCAGAGAGGGTTTGGAGAGATGGTTCTGTCAGTAAAGTACATGTCATATTGGCATGAGGTCTTGAGTTCAGATACCCAGCACCCACATGAAAGTTGGGCATGGTGGTGAAGCACATCTCGTACCTTGGCACAAGGAGCAGGAGGAGGAACACAGAGACAGCTGGATTCCTCAGTTTAGTAGCCAGCCTGTCTAGCCAACTGTTGAGGTCTGAGCCCATTGAGAGACTGCTGTTTCAAAACATATAATGGAGAGGTATTGAGGAAAACACCCAACACCCAACATATATGGACATAAACACATATGCACATGCAATGCATTAACATTACAAAGAAAGGACAGATGTAAAAATATGCATAATCCAGTTACTAGGTCTACTTGTGTTTTGGACATAAGAAAGGATTAAGTGTTACATTCAATACACATTCATGAATTTGAGAATGTACCCCTGGAAGGCTATGGACTTATTCATAACTCATTAAGTGTCCTAAGGACAGGTGAGTTTTTGGCCATAAATGTCAACCATTCAAAATCTCCAGCACAGGGAGATGTCATGAAACAAAATGACAGTTTGTATGAGATGAATCCCCTTGGAACGATATCTACTTTTCAAGTGTCAACCCCTACAACCCCTGTTGTAAAGTCATCTTAGTAACCAAGAATACACTTCACTTCTTTGGGGCCTTGCAGCCCCATAGACAGTAATTCTATCCAATTAACATTTTTTTTTCATTAAGGGGACTGCACAAACTTGAAGTTGTCTGTGCTTGGATAATTAAGAAAACTATGGCTTATTTAAATGATAGCTTGTGACTTCCAGATTAAGTACATAATTGATTGACTGTTTCACCCTTTTCATTTTAAGTTCAAATTTAATCTGTAGGCACAGGAGAATATTTTTAAATTTGCCATTGTTTTATATTTTAAACTTAGTTTATTATCTTCTAAGATTATTTAAAACTTGGGAAAGTTCTGTTAATTATTTTAGATAAGAACTTTATATTACTTAATCATCAAGTAGATAGAATAAAAATATACTTGATTAAAATGTTTTAAATTTGAGGGTATTTAGATTATGAAGGTGTAAATTAGGTTAAATATTTTTAAAGCCCCTTACCACAAATTTCTAAAATAGGCTGAACTCTATTTAGAAACTGAACTCAAAGCCCAGAGAGAACTCTTGAAGCAGGTCATTTGGTAGAATGTTTGTTTAGGCAACATAAAACCCTGGGCTCCCACTCCTGTGCCACATATTACTGGATGTGGTGGTCCACGCCTGTAATCCCAGCTCTTCTGTTGTGAATTTGGAAGGATCAAAAGTTCAAGGCCATTCTTGTCTACATAGTCAATTTCAAGTCAGCCTAGAATACAGGAGACCCTGCTTCAAATGAATGAGTGAATGAAGCCACATAAATTTGGAGTTTGTGATTTTAATGTATTTGTTGATACTTATGTTACCAAAGCAACATCCTTAAGCTATATACACAGACTTATTAAAATCAAAATAAAAAGATGACAAGAATCTTTTTAAATTGTTTTTATTGAGCTATATATTTTTCCTCTTCTCTCCTCCTTTCCTCTCCCCTCCCCTTCTACCCTCTCCCATGGTCCCCATTCTCACAATTTACTCAGGAGAGCTTGTCTTTTCCTATTTCTCTTGTAGATTAGATCCATATATGTCACTCTTAGGGTGGGTCCTCATTGTTGTCTAGGTTCTCTGGGATTGTGAATTGTAGGCTGGCTTTTCTTTGCTTTATGTCTATTAGTCACGTATGAGTGAGCACATATGATATTTGTCTTTCTGGGTCTGGGTTACCTCACTCAAAATGATGTTTTCTAGATCAATCTATTTGCCCCCAAATTTCAAGATGTCATTATTTTTTCTACTGTATAGTACACCATTGTGTAAATGTATCACATCTTCTTTATCCATTCTTTGGTTGAGAGGCATTTAGGTTGTTTCCAGGTTCTGGCTATAAAAAACAATGCTGCTATGAACATAGTTGAGCACATGTCCTTGTGGTATATAACTTTATATGGAGAAGCAAAACCCAGGCTAGCCAAAGACAAGAATCATATAAAGTGGATTAGCCTTGAGTGATTCCTTCCTAAGTAAATGTATTTCTATTACAACATTTTCCTAAAGCACAGGTGTGTGGTCTGGGACTAGATCTCATTTGTTCACTCCTTATTTGGGTAGTTTGTAACATGTTTGTGCCTTTGGCAGTTTAGCTAGATCACAGACCACCTCAGAGAATAAAATTTATAAATAGGTGTACTGAACTAAACAGAGAATTCTCATCAGAAGATTTTCAAATGTCCAAAAGATACTTAAGGACACGTTCTTCTTCCTTAGCTATCAGGGAAATGCAAATCAAAACAACTTTGAGATACCATCTTACACCTGCCAGAATGGCTAAAATCAAAAGCACTAATGATAGCTTATGCTGGAGAGGTTTTGGAATAAGGGGAACACTCATCCATTGCTGGTGGGAATGTAAACTTGTACAACCACTTTGGAAATCAGTATGGCAGTTTCTCAGGAAAACTGGGAATCAACCTACCTCAGGATCCAGTAATTCCACTCTTGGGAATATACCCAAAAGATGCTCAATCATACTAGAAGAGCATTTGTTCAACTATGTTCATAGCAGCATTATTTGTAATAGCCAGAACCTGGAAACAACCTAGATGTCCCTCAACTGAAGAATGGATAAAGAAAGTGTGGCACATCTACACATTAGAGTACTACTCATTAGTAAAAAATAATGACATCTTGAATTTTGCATGCAAATGGACAGAATTAGAAAACATTATCCTGAGTGAGGTAACCCAGACCCTGCAAAACGAATATGGTATGTACTCACTCATAAGTGGATACTAGTCATAAATAAATGGCAATGAGCCTATAGTTCAGGATCCTTGAGAAACTAAGTAATAAGGTGAACCAAAAGAAAAACATATATAGACCCACCTGGAAATTGGAATCAGACAAAAATGTGGGAGCAGGGAGGGATAGAAGGAAGGGAAGAAGGGGGGTTGAGGAGAATTTGAGGGAATGGGATAGTCAAGATGGAGGAAGGACAGATATGAAAGCAAGGAAAGAGATATCTTGATTGAGGGAGCCATTATGGAGTTAGCAAGCAACCTGGCTCTAGAAAAATGCCCAAGAACCCACAGGGATGACCCCAGCTAAGGCCCTAAGCAATAGAGGAGAGGGTGTCTGAACTTACCTTACCCTGTAGTCAGATTGATGATTATCTTAAATGTCACCATAGAACCTTCATCCAACAACAGATGGGAACAGAGGCAATGATCCACATCAGAGCCCTGGACTGAGCTCCCAAGACCCAGTTGAAGAGTGAAAGGAGGGAGAAGATAAGCAAGGAATTCAAGACCATGAGGGATTCATCCACTGAGACAGTTTGCTTGAGCTAATGGTAGCTCACCAACTCCAACTGGACTTGGAGTGAATGAGCATGAAAACAACCAAGCCCCTCTGAAGAGGGTTGACAGCTGGGGCAGACTGAGGGGCCAGTGATAGCGACACTGGGATATGTCTCTACTGCATATGCCAGCTTCATGGGATCCTATTCTCTTTGGCTGTAAACTTTGCTCAACCTAGACATAGTAGGGAGGGCCTTAGACTTTCCACATGGCAGGGTGCATAGCACTCCCTTAGGGTTGGAGGGGTGGGGGGAGGGTCTGTGGAGGGGAGGGGACTGGTAGGAGGGGAGGGAGTGGGAATTTGGATTGTTTTTTTTTAAGTAATAAAAAATAAAGCATACAGTAGTACAAAGGAAATCGATCAAACTAAACTATACATATCAAAATATTTTATAAAGGCTATGGGGCTGGAGAGATGGCTCAGTGGTTAAGAGCACTGACTGCTCTTCCAGAGGTCCTGAGTTCAATTCCCAGCAACCACATGGTAGCTCACAGCCATCTATAATGAGACCTAGCGCCCCCTTCTGGCACGCGGGCACACATGGAAGGAATGCTGTACACACATAATAAATAAATAAATCTTTAAAAAATAAATAAAGGCTATGGTAGATCTCTCACTCTTATCACAAATGACATTTGGAACTAGAAAATTCTACTTGGGTGGGAGAGCTGTTGTGTGTCATACCACTCTTCTGATTAGAGATCAATAGAACAACTCCTTTTTCTAATTATGACAATGAAAATTGTCCACACACATTGTCAAATATGACCCGAGGCAAAACTCCTTTAATGAATAGACACTGTGCTATATTTAAGAAGTGTCCTCTGTTGTTAGCAAGTATAATGAGACAATATAGTAGAGTCATATGAGTTTCAAAACTTTGAAGTGGTAGAGAAAATAATGATGCATCTCCAAGGCAGAAGAGATGGTCAGCCACTAAAGGTTAGCCTTACAAACCAAAACTGATACATCTTCTCAAACCAGAATGTGATATTATATGCATCTGCATGTCATTTCTATTAGTGACTATGTTACAGGGACAGCTAATATTACCTTACTTGTTGTTTTCAGTCCTGATTGAAGAAATTTCTCACTAACAGTCAAAGGTCAGAAAAGATATAAATGAAACCACCCCATTGAAGCTCACAGTCTTTGAATTGTATCCACAAACATCTTAGTGATCTGAGTAAATCATGGTAGGGCCTTCTTGTCAAGCTTAAACATAATAAAGTTGTGAGGCTAAGTTAGTTGGTCTTTATGACATAAATTTTAAGAGACCACAGAGGTCCCTTAAATTTAATATGCTGTTTTACAACTGAAAAACACTGGCTCAGGTAGAGAAAGTCATTTCTTCAAGGTCACACAATTGTTCACAGGAGGAACAGGACTTAAGCTGCCTTGTGTACAGCTAACAACATTCCCTAGGGACCCATACTGAGAGATTTTCTCATTTGTTTTTCCTGACAATTGGTTGACCTCCCAAACTCCACTTATTCTCAGATCACAAATTCTTTCTCAAACAATAGATGTGATCCTTGACCCCTGAACCTTAATTGATTGTGAATGTTTGAAAACTTTAAGGACTGAGAGACCAAGAACTAAGCCTAAGGGCTGTAAACAAAGTATTAAGGCAATAAATGGGGAAGGAAATTCAAGGGGAGTAATGAGAAGGTCAGATCTAACACCTTCATCAGGGATTTGGATGAGGAGAAAGACAGGAGCATGAAGCAGCTACTGTTGAATACTTTCGTTAAGATGGAGGAGTTAGAAGTATCAGAGAAGGAGTAAACAATATAAAATCATGCAAGGAGACCATGAGCAAGGACAGGAGATAAATGGAATTTGAGTTTGGAAGACGGCTGTCATCAGTATCAGTGCTATCAGCTAATGCTGATATTGTTATCATTGGTACTGAATAATATGTCAAGATCCTTATAATCCAAAGTATCCTTGATTCAGCAATATAAACATTGCCTGAAAGTTTCTGTAAAATACCAAATCTCAACCCTTCTCCAAAATTTAACACCAGAGCCCACATATTGCTATGTCTATGATCACAAACATACTGCAGGCAAGCCCCTGAGAACAAGGCCAGTTATTAATCATAGCTATACCCTCGTGACTAATGTGTTGGATTGATAAATGTTTGCTAAACAAAACACGTATTTGAAAGGCCTGCAGTGATCCCTGTCTCCTATTATCCACTGCCTTGTATAATATCATGTCCTTTAACTTGCTTTTACCTAATGGAATATGGCAGCATTGAAGAGATAACATTCTGTGATTAGGTTGCAAAAATGATGATTTCTGTCTGCTACTCTGTCTAGTCTTTTTAGCTTGAATATTTTCATGAAATAAGCAGGAATGCTAGAACGGCTAGCTTGAGAAAGAATTTAAGGGCTGCCCCAGTAGAACTGCTAACATGGAATAGGGCCCTCTCCAGTGAAACAAGTCTAGACTACAGCAGTAACTACAGAGTGATGATGGATGCATCTATTTCACAAGGATCAATTTTCAAATATTCCATCCTGATGTAGGAAGTCCTTCTGTATATGTGTTGCTTCTATTGGTTAATGAATAAAGAAACTGGCTTGGCCTGATAGGGCAGAGTAGAGCTAGGCGGGAAAAACTAGACTAAATGCTGGGAGAAAGAAGGTGGAGTCAAGGAGAAGCCATGTAGTCACAAGAGGGGAAAGGCAAAAGCTATCAGTTGGAACCTTGCCGGTAGGCCATGAGCCTCATGGTGAAATATAAAATAACAAAAATGGGTTAATTTAAGAGATAAGAGTGAGCTAAAATGTGCATAAGCTAATAGGCCAAGAAGTGTTGTAATTAATACAGCTTCTGTGTGATTATTTCGGTTCTGGGCAGCCAGGAACAAACAAGTGGGCTCCTACAACACCATCCCTCTCAATCATTTGTCTGTACCGTTCAGAGAGAGCCAGGGCTAGAGGAATCAGCCATATTCAAATCCCTGATCCATAGGAATTCTGAAAAACCAAATAGCCATTGTTTTAAAACATAACAAAAGGTACATTTTCATCTTGTGATGGTCAATGTTGATTACAAACTTGATGATATTTAGAACCAGAGTGAAAAGATATATCTGGTTATGTTTGAGGTATGGTTTCGGTTGGGTTAACTCAATTTGGAAGATCTACTCTAAATATGAGTGGCACTATTCTGTGGACTGGGGGTTGGAGAGAAAAAAAAGAAGGTGAGCTGAGCACCCGCATTCATCACGCTCCACTTCCTGACTGTGGCTACAATGTGACCAAGTGCTTCAAACTCCTGTCTCTATGATTTCTTGCCATGATGAATGAATTCTTGGAGCTATAAGTTTTTCTGAAGTTGCAGCAATGAGACAGTCACCTAATGCAAAGATCATGCAAAATTGCTATTAAAAAGAGTGAGAAAAGGGAAAGATTTATTTGACTCATAGTTCCACAAGTTCCAGTCCAAGGCCTCCTGCATGAACTGCTTTTTGACTGGGCTGAGTGAGAATACCACGACCCTGGGAGAATGTGGACCAGAATTTGTTTGCTTCACGGAAGACAATAAGCAGAAAAACAGAATAAAGAAGGAGCCTAGCTTTCAAGGATTTTCCCTAAATGACCTGCTTTTTCCAACTGTTCTCCAACTCTGAAATTTTCTACTACTTCCCAATATTGTCATCATATTATGAATCTATAAAGGGATTAATCCATTTTGATGAGGTTGAAACCCTCATGGCCTGCAATGGTTAGTGTTGTCAAATCACTTGGGAGACAGGTCTTTAGGTATGTCTGTGGGGGATTATAGTGATTGCATCCATTGAGGTGGGAAGACCTTCCCAATGTCTATAGCATTATTTCCTAACTGGGATCCTGAACTTTCAGTAGCTGCTTTGAGCTACTGCTGCCTTGACTTCCCTCCTTGATGAACTATACTTTGGACTGTGAGCTCATAAAAACTTTCTCCCTTTAAGTTGCTTTTGTTAGATTAATTGATCACAGCAACAGGAAAGGAAACTATAACATGGTTCAAACATTTTCTAAAAGCCTATCAGCTCTTAATGTTGCACTAGAAAGAACAATTTAACAAATAAGAACTAGAGAGGATGTTTCATATGTAAACCATATCAAGTACAAAATGGTGCTGTAACTAGTTATTCCACAACAGATAAATAATACAATGGGAAAACAAGCATAGACAGGTCAATAAATGAGTGACATAAGGTAGTCCTGAGTGTTCTTAAATGCCAGGCTAAACAAGAGGAAAAAAAAAGAGTCCTTTTATAGTGGTTTACTTCAGGACTTCTGATGTTTTTTATAGCCAGTGTGTGGTTGCTATACATGCTATGCCGATAGCGCAAAGGGCGACAAAGCTTCCAAGGGTTGTCTTGTGCAGAGCAAGAATACTATCTTTCTTCTCAGCCTGTTTCTCAATTGTTTTCTCCTGAGGGTAGCCCAGTGCTTGCTGGGTCAGGCCGCAGAGGCTTTATAATCACATCAGGAGTGGAAGAAGTTACCAGAGGGCAGAAAACAATAAGGAAGAAGAGATATCTTAATTTTGGCAGCTACTTTCTCCTGGGGTCTTCATCCTATATTTGATCTCCTGCCACACAGCTGTTAAATATTCTTGTTACATTATTTTATACTAACTGGACTCTGTGCATGGGATGTAATAGATAATTAGTAAACACTATTTTGACAAATGAAAGAATGAATGAATTAAATAAGCAAATTTGAACTCAATGCAGTGAATTGCAAATCCTTGAAATCAGGGCAACACTGGGGACTTTCTCCCACTTCTCATGGTATGTACCATAAAACATGGCACATAATCATTAGCTAATAAATTTCTTGTCATTCATTGGTTGAGGGGTCATAACAAAAAGGTTTGGAAATGCCAGGGATTATTGCATTTGAGAAAATTTCATTTCCTGCATCAAGCCAAAACCATTTCTTCAGCTTTAGAATGAGAATTTTTAAAACCCTGTGTAAGATTTGAGAGAAAAAAAATCCAGTGATAGATACCATGTCAGCTCTGCAAGGGGTTTTTACTAGTAGAATACAACACATAAAAACAGCATGTGTATTACTGTGGTTGGAGCCACACAGTTAGAGCTTACCTATACTGTATTTTTATCCAGTTTACCTACCAAGAACACATTATACTTCTTCTTTATGTCTATTTGCCATGTAATTATTGAAAATAGATGAAAGGCATTCATTCTGAATGGAAGCATTTTCATAAATGCAAAGTAAAGGACTGGAGTGGTAGTTCCATGGATAAAATGCTTGCCTTGAAAGCTTAAGGACCTGAGCTATATCCTTAGAAACCATGTTTTAATAAGCCAGGCATGGTGACACACACTTATCATCCCAATGCTGAGGAGCTAGATAGATGTGTCTGGAGCTTGCTGGCTACCATGTTTAGCTGAATCCATCACTTTCAAGCCTGTGACAGATCCCATCTCAAAAATCATGTTCATGTGTTTAGAAGAATAACACACAAGGTTGATCATTGGTATTGTCATGTGTTCAAATATGTACATATGTATCTGCACATGCCTTCCACTCTCATTCCTCCCCCATACCCCCCACAAACACTCAGAGTCTAAGGGCATGTGAAGACTTTCTCTCTCCCTGTGTCACACACAGGATTAATAAAGATCATTTACAGTAACAGAATTTTACAGTAACAGATGCAGTATTTGTAAAAATCAACAGAAATGGAAAGTAATGTGGAAAAAATGAAGATAAAGACCAGGCAATTGGCACATAAACACCTCCATGGAGTTCTATAGGTGAGAACTCCTCCTTGGTATTCTTCAGCAACTGAACAGGTAGGCACAGCTTTCGTAAAACAGTGTGGGGAAGGTGGGGCTGCCAAAATTTCCCAACCATTATTTGTCCCTTAAGCCATACCAACTACAACTTAACAATTTCAAAGACAAAACGAACAACTGAATCATGATTTTCTTATGGGATTGCTTTATTTATTTTTTTCCACATTTCAAATTTTGATCTCAGCATTTCAATCTCATGAAACTGGCTGGCTGGACTACATACTGTCAAACTACAGCATACGCTCTTTCTTTTCTGACTTCTAATTCTAGGTCTAAGACTCCTGGGACTCCCAGAAGGTATGTTATAATAGATGAAGAATTTCCCAAGTACCACCTGTGAGTGGCTCCACTTGACAAAATGTACACAGATGTACAAAATGACACCATCTGAAAGCACAAGGCATGGTTTTGACTTAGAGATAAAAATCAGATTGTTTTCTCACAGAACTCCTAGTGGCAATTAAAAATCTTCCTGGTATCACTGTCTCTCCTGGAAACATTAGGTCTTCCATTAATTGTGATTTCCTTGATGCTGCCAAAGGCACTTTCAATGTTTGACCACCAGATGGCTACTATTTTCCCAAGAAGATTGAGAGGGTGTATTATGCAGGCTGGCCTCAAAGGAAAGAAAAAGGTATCTCAAAGGAAACAGGAGATGAGTGAATGTGATAATGAGAATATTTCCTGGTCCTTCAGAAATGGACTCTCTGGAATTCATAGATTCTGGATCTTATCAACTGCTAATGATGGTGCTTAGCCCAAGGGGCACTTGGTAGCTAATGTGGCAAATCTAGGCATGGATTAAGAATGATCCCTAAGGGAAGGATGTCATTGTAAGCTGTGCCGCTCACTCGGGCTGCTCCAGATTTCAGGAGCAAATGTTAGTATTGAAGGAGCTGAAAACTGAAATTCAGGGCAGGTGACAGCTAATGTCAAACTGTACTCAGTTTTTACTTCTGGGACAGTAACACACGAGACTATACTTTGATGAATTGGTCACACAGAGGGAACTAAGTCATGGGAGGCAGCTGCTTAGGTCTCTATATGCTTGTGGCGACTGTTAATCAGTGGTTCTCCTGTAAGTATACACTGGCAAGGGCCTTCAACTTAAAATTGCCTCTCCTGTAGCACTCTAAGAGTGAGGGGTTGCAAACTATAAAATCTTTGAGGAAATGAGAAACAAATTTTATCTAAAATATACAAGGCATTCTTACAGCTTGTAATTAAGAAAATGAAAGACCTGATTTTAAAAGAATAGAGAAATTTGATTGGCTGTTTCTCAATAGAAGTTCTGCCCCCAC
>PVIU01028852.1:0-18382 GCA_004026605.1 Ondatra zibethicus
CTTCTTTCCAGAATTCTGTTCTGTCTATTCTGCCCACCTAAGGGCTGCCCTATCAAAAGACCAAGGCAGTCTCTTTATTCAACCAATGAAAGCAACAGAAATACAAAAGGGCCTCCTACACCATTTCCCCTTTTTCTGCTTAAACAAAAAAGAAAGGCTTTCATTTTAAAATAGTAAAATTACATATAACAAAACAGTTATCCAGCAAGAATTACAGTTACAATATTTATATCTATTTTATCTTTTATCATAACAAAGAAAACTATAACTATCTATATTTTTTAACTCCATCACAATTCCAGAAGGATATAATATTACCTAAGTAAACAAGAAGTAAGCAACTTCCAAAACTCTAGAAATGACATAGACATCTTGCTGCCTGGATAGTCACCCAAAGTTTTTTTTGTACTGTTGGGGCATCCATCTTCAGCCTACAGGCCCATAGTATCCAGCAGACATTTCCATGAAGCAGGAAATTTCAAAGACAGTTCAGTCACTTTCTTCTGTATACTGCAGAATGTCTCATAGACTCTTTCATGAATCAGGAACCCCAAAGGATCATTTCACCTTTAGGCAAGTTCAGCAGTCCTCTCTCTGCAGATTCTTTGTGTCCAGTTAAACAGTCCAGTTTCTTGCCCAAATGGCTAGCAAACTCCATAAGGAGCCTCTTCGATGCCCATCTTGCTCTTGAAGTAGCTGGTGCTGCCAGGAGCAGACATGTCTCATTGTCATGAAAAGCCTAAGTTATTAAAACATTTAAAATGCCATATTCTCTAGTCTTTGAGAGATATGAAGAATGTCTGTCTAATTGAAATATATCTCTATATATCTAGAAAATCTAACTAACATGACTACAAGCTTGAAAACATATAACTTGATTAACAAATGTCTATGACAAAAACATTAATTTTTAAATACAAATTGGATTTGATTATGCTTCACTAAGTGACAGAGGAGACAGGGAACTTGAGGTTCCTTACAGTTGCCTATGGGTTTTAATGTAAGTGTAGGTTGACATGTATATACAAAATTATCTTTATATTTTATTTTCTATGACTTTCTTTGGATTTGCGATTATGAGCATGTTATGGAAAAAAGCAAGGTAAGCTGGTTTTATAAATAGAGACATTGGGTTCTTGAATACTTGTGTATAAGCAGTGAGTTGCTGATGCATACCAAGCAGTAGTGATTCTTGCCATGGATGTGTAAGAGTGAATGGATAGAGTGCATTATTGATTTGCCTTGTTTCCCAAAAGAGTCTTTTTCATTAAAAATTGTTCCTTCCTTTCTCTCTCTTTACCTCTTTCTCTTTTCCTAATTCTCTCTTCTAATATAAATGATAGGTAGATAGATAATAGATGGATGACATATATAGAAGATAGATAGTAGGTTTCTAGGAAGGTGCATTCTTAAGGTACTCTTTGGACTTTACTCATTTTGTTCCCATCTTTCCTAGATATACTAAAGTCCTTTGGTATGTTCTTAGGATAATTTCACCAGATATTATAAAATTCACAATTGTATCTAGATATTGCAGGACATCTAGGTAGAACAATGCTAACCAGGACTCTCTTCTCAAGTTGAATCTTCTTTGTATTGCCCCATGGGTTTTACCTTGGTGTACCCTAGCTACAGAAGGAAGACACTGGCAGCTAAAAAAGCAGTCACAGCAACCATGACCTCAACTTAAGAGAGTATGAAGGTTTCTCTTCTTCACTCCCATCTGTATACCTGGCCTTCCTAAAACTCACAGTGCTCCATTTTCGATGGGGTATTGTCAAGTAAACATCTCAAAATATCTCAAACATCTCAAATCTGTAATTAAAATTCCTTGAGGTTAAGCAAAGTGAATAATGTCACAGTCTACTTAAACATTTGCATATAGCAATTTCATTTCCAGCTTATTTCTATAACATGACAAAATTTGACAATGGGCTTTCAGTTTAGTCACACATAATTAAACCAAATATCCAACAACATAATGGTTGGGTGTTGTTTGTTGTTGACAATGCACTGTAGGATCTGGGCACCAGAGAGATGATTGACCCAGAACAGAGGTACAAGGGAAGGTGCACATATTTCAGGAAATAAGCACTAGAAAACTTGCATACGCCATAGTGTTACTCAAGGAAGTGCTCACATTGCATCGTCTCTGGAGAAGCTATATAGCTACACTTCAGGAGCCTGAAGAGAAGGCACACAAAACCAAGACCCAAAATCTTTTCTTCAGTTCTGTATCACCAGCATCCTGTATTGGCCAAACATAACCTAAGGTCAATTTTAATGAAAAATATTTAAAGGATCTGTTTAAATTTTCACAGGGAAAGCAAAAACAACAAGAAAAAATTAATTTTAGAGCTAAAAGGCAGCATACATCTATGTAACCTTTCATATAGCCCAAACAGAATGGCAAATTTAATAGAACATTTGACAAACTGTGCACAACTTCCACTCTCTTTCTACTACTCGTGGCTTCCACATCTTCATAAATGTTACTTCAATTTGCTTAGCTGTCAAGGAAGGAAACTCAGTTATTTAGTATTTTTGTGATTTTTTGTGTGCTATAAATTCAGTCTAGTAGCAGATAGTCCCAGCAATACCCTTAATTTTACTTGAATATAACCACTTTGCTGCTGTTAGCACTGCTTTCACCCTGGGCTCAACTTCTAAGATCTCTCCTGTACTTTCAAAATAGTTGTATAATGCTTCTTCATGCTTCACTTCCTGCTCCTCACACCCAGCTCTCCATTGTCTCCGTAGGGGAGAGAGCACTAATTCCTACAGTGGGAATAAGATTATTCTGCTTCTATATTTAGGACTTTAATTGACTTCCTTTCTCTCTGAAATCAGTGGTATATAAATTTACTAGGACCTATATGGTATTGTATGATCTGATACATAGATCTCTCCCTCAGCCTTCTTTGTCTAATCTTTTCTTTTTTTACGCAGTCCTTGCCTCATTAGCATTCTTCATGTCCTTCGAGAAGTTCACAATCTTTCTTTTTTCTCTTTATTATTATTTTCATTATTAATCACATTTATTTATTTATTTTACATCCCAACCTCAGCTCAGTTTCTTCTGCCTCTTCTCCTCCCATTACTTCCCACAACCTCTCCTCTGCTCCACCCCAAATCCACTCCTCCTTTTCCATTCAGAAATGGTCAGGTCTCCCATGGATATCAACAAAATGTGGCATGTCAAGTTGCTACAAGATTAAGCTCCTCCCCTTGTATTAAGCTGTGCAAGATGACTCAGTATGAGGAAGAGGTTCCTGAAAACCAGGCAAAGTGTTAGGGATAGATAGGCCTTGCTCCAACCACTAAGAGTCTCAAAGTAGATCAAGCTACACAGCTGTCACACACATGTATGGTCTTTCTTATTGAATAATTTATTCACTTGTTGGTTCCTTTTCCTTGAAACACTTACTGTATTCTAAATTTTGTCACATGGCTCACGTTGTATCACCCTTGCTTGAACTTATATATTGTCTCTTCAACAAATCTCAAGTCAATCCCACAAGATCAGTCACTATCCTGTTCCTTTACTTAATTTCCTCGATGCTACTCATTATCATTTAACTTACTTTACGTATGTATTATATAAATCACTAGAAGTTGCACCATTTTATTTACTTATCTAGTATTACTCTTCTCTCATTGCTAGAAAACAAACCATAAGAACAAAAATTTAATCAATCTTATTCACATATGGCTTATAATGATTACTCAGTAAGTGAATTAAATTATGATCTATACCTCTATTTTTATTTTTCCTTTTCTTTTGAGATTATAATATGATTACATCATTTCTCATTTGCTTTCCTCTCTCCAAACCATCCTATATACCCCTCAAAAATTCATGGCCTTTTCATACACCAACTGTCGTTCCAATCACCTATGTACATATATTTTCTTTTTTTTCACTTTTAATTTTTTATTATTGCGTTATACATAGTACCATTCAAAATTTCCACCTCCTCCACTCCTCCCATTTCCCTCCCGCTTCCCCACTCAGTCTGATCAGTGCCACCTGCATACATATTGTCAGGGCTGACCACTTGACATTAGATAACCCATTGGTGTGCTTTTCCCTGGGGAGAACCACTTCTCCTTCTCTCAGCATTCATTAGTTATTGGTAGTAACCTGAAAAATTAATATCTTACATCATTATGAAATATTTTTCCAAATAGTTGTCACCAAAGAAACTCCATAGTTGAACACATATCACAACACAGTTAAGGAGTGTACTGTTATCTAACTTTTAGTGCATGCTTAAGCTCTGACTACAACATAATCCATATATTTTTAAATATTTAAGTTCATATTTCTGTTAATGAGGGAACTAAATTTTAATAAATTTTAATACACCTCTGTTGGGTGATTAAAATAAGCATATTAACATATTTCCAAATAAGCTGTCAGGTAGCAATGGAATTTTTTTAATTTGATTGTCAAATGAATATGAAACAATTGACTGATTTTTCTTTACTAGGGGTGTGGTGTGTTTGATATAGTCTATGCTTACAAATGAAAGAGGTGTCATTGTTCACCTTTGGAGATTTTGGTTTCTGATTCTCCACATTTTGTTTATTTTATGGCGCTTTTATGAGATGATTGTCCCACTAGGCATATCAATAGTCTTCTCTTTGCTTCTACATGATATATCAGGAGGCAGAGCTCACATAATTTGCTATAGGACAGATCATTTAGAAATGGCAGTATGTTGCTTAGGAAAACTGGATATATATATATATATATATGACACAGTTATTGCAAATAGCATCATTATGTGGCTTCCATATTTATAGAAGTGTGGAGAAATCAATAGTCTTACCAAAGCTGACAACTTCAGGTACTATAAGTTCCTAGTACAGAGATGGTTAAACTTGGCAATTTATGACCCAGAATGACATTTCTATGCAAATATACAAGACATTTTAAACTGCTTAAATCAAAATTTGGAAATTAATATAATCTTATAGCTTCATCATATAGAGTAATAAAAAGTAGAAGCAATGGTATCTATGACCTGATGATCAAAACTTCAAAACATGCTATACTGATATAATTGGACATCATTTTGCCATATGTAGGAATGAAAATTATAGAATGTGAAGTAACTGAAGCAACATGAATGAGCTTTGTGAACATTATGATAAATGAAGCTTCTATCACCTGTTCTTAAACTCTCTTCATCTTTTCCTGCCAGAGTACTTTGTGGAATATTTGTTTAATAATGCAAAAATGTGTTGCATTCTTTTATGTTGCATATGCATTTTAACTCAGTAAAGCAGTGTTACGTTGCCAGTATAAAACACTTGATTGATCTAATAAAGAACTGAATGGCCAACAGCTAGGCAAGAGAGTGAAATAGGTGGGACTGGTAGGCAGAAAAAATAAATAGAAAGAGAAATCTAGGCTCAAAAGAAGGAGAGGGAGGAACAAGAAAGAAAGAAAGGAGGATGACTGGGGACAGTCATCCAGCCACACAGCCAGTAATGAAGTAATAAGTAAAGAAAGTTATATAGGATAAAGAAAGGTAAAACATTCAGAGGCAAAATATATTTCTAACGTACTTTGGGCTATTCTAAATGCCCCAAAACCTAGTTAAAGAGAAAAAGCATAGTTTAAGTTAAAAAAAGCATATATGAGAGTAAGTATGTATAATAAATCTTTTATACCTTAAACTATATTTTGCCTCCTACTTCCTGGAAAATTCAGACTGAGACTTTTTGATTCAGCCAAACACTAATCCAAGTTTTCAAAGATTTTGCTTTCAACACTGTGTATTTCCCAATAGAAGTATCTATAATAGTTCAGCGAGTTTACTCAATAGTGTCTAATGGTACCCTATTCAAGTGCATGTGCAGACTTATGTAAATGATGATAATTTTCTAGAAATAACAACCTCCTGTCTAATTCTAATATGATTGATATTAGTCATGCATTTGGCAAAAGGAGTGAAATGAACCAGGAAGGAATGTGCTGGTCAGTAGAACACTGAACCCTTGATTTCTATGAAATATTCCTTGAGGTTTAAGTAGATTTAAGCAAAGGTCTTTTATTTTCTTCACCCTAACCTGTGTGTGTGTGTGTGTGTGTGTGTGTGTGTGTGTGTATTGATGTTGTATGTGCATGTGTGTGTGTGTGTGTACCCATTTCTAGGTGTGTGCATATATGCATGCAGGTACACATAAAGTGATTAATCAATTTAGAGTGCTCCCTCAATCACTTTCTTTCTTCCCCTGTGAGCAGAGTCTTTCACTATACTCTGAACTCGCAGATTCAACTAAGCTAGTTGGCCAGTGAGATCCAGGGAAATACCTGTCCTCATCTCTCCAGCACTGCAATTACAGTTGCATACTGCTACTGTGCCTGGCTTTTCATGTGGGTACTGAGTATCTGAATTCATGTTGCCATGATTACAATATAAGAACTTACAAACTGAGACATCTCTCTAGCCACAGAGGATGTCTTCTTACCCCTACAATGATAGAAGAAAATAACAAGAGTAAATTATTTCATTCTAAATGTCCTAAATGAGAGCATATACATTGATACATGGGGTTTTACAATATATTTCAAGTAATAACTGGCATAGAGTTAATTTATGAAATGCATAGAGTACATGAAGAAAAATTAGATTTCCCAACATGACATAGATTGTAGTGATATTTCATTTGTATTTTAATAAATAAAGTTTGAAGATCAGAGAGTAAAATGGCCCCACTGGTCAGCCTTATAGACCAGGCAGTGGTGACATACATCTTTAATACCATTAGCCGTGTGGAACCAGTAACACATGCCTTTAATCCTAGTGAAGTATTGGTGTACGCCTTTAATCCCAGCCCTAGAGAGGAATATTACTGGAGGAGGCAGTTCTCAGTCTCATTCTGAGATTTCTGGAGGCAGGGTCGCCATTTCAGACTGAGGTAGAGGTAAGAGCCAGTGGATGTTTTTCTTTTCTGACCTGCAGGTTGAACTCTAATTTCTCTCTCTCTCTCTCTCTCTCTCTCTCTCTCTCTCTGAGATTTTATTAATTTTGCTTTGATAGATAACACACAGAATCAAAAGATAGCATAAAGCTATATTGCTTGATTTATATTTTAGCCTAATTTTCTTTAACAAAAAAATTTTATGAAGTCTTACCCAAAGACATGCTGAATTTTAAAAACAATTATATTTTAGAAAGCATTTACTTTATACCAAATTCCCTATTAGCAGTTATAGTGTTCTCAAACTTGTAATCAAATGGAGATATATATAAGAATATGACCTCTACCTGCAAGGAATGGTTGGGACAAGATTTTCAGAGTGTTACAAGTGAGAGCAAGCAAAGATTGAATCTGAAATTAATTTTCCAGAAATTCTTTTCAAGCAGGTGTCTTTAATTAGCTGGGTATACAAAGTGAATTAAAGATTAACCAAAACTTTCATGCTAGACAGCAGTCATAGAATGAATACTAGTACAAAAAGAAAATTGACTATTTCATTCCCTCAAGTTCTTCTGAACCCTACCCTTCTCCCCTTCCTTCTATCCTCCCCGCCCCCATGCTCCCAATTTTGTTAGGCGATCTTGTCTGTTTCCAATTCCCATGTGGGTCTGCATATGTTTTTCTCTGGGTTCACCTTATTACTTAGCTTCTCTAAGATCATGAACTATAGGCTCAATGTCCTTTGTTTGTGACTAGTATCCACTTATGTGTGAGTACATACCATATTCATCTTTTTGGGTCAGGGTTACATCACTCAGGTTAGCGTTTTCTAATTTCATCCATTTGCATGCAAATTTCAAGATGTCATTGTTTTTTACCACTGAGTAGTACTCTAATATGTAAATGTGCCACACTTTCTTTATCCATTCTTCAGTTCAGGGGCATCTAGGTTGTTTCCAGGTTGTGGCTATTACAAATACTGCTGCTATGAACATAGTTGAACAAATGCTTTTGTAGTATGATTGAACATCTTTTGGCTATATTCCCAAGAGTGGTATTGCTGGATCCTGAGGTAGGTTGATTCCCAATTTTCTGAGAAAACACCATACTGATTTCCAAAGTGGTTGCACAAGTTTGCATTCCCACCAGCAATGGAGGAGTGTTGCCCTTACTCCACATCCTCTCCAGCATAAGCTATCACTGGTATTTTTGATTTTAGCCATTCTGATAGGTATAAGATGGTATCTCAAAGTTGTTTTGATTTGCATTTCCCTGATAGCTAAGGATGTTGAACCTGTCCTTAAGAATCTTTTGGCTATTTGAAGGACGGGATATTCGAGATGGAGGAAGGACAGATATGATAGCAAGGAAAGAGATATATTGATTGAGGGAGCCATTATGTGCTTAGCAAGAAACCTGGCCCTAGAAAAATTCCCAGGACTCCTAAAGGATGACCCCAGCTAAGACCCTAAGCAATAGAGGAGAGGGTGCCTGGACTGGCCTTGCCCTGTAGTCAGACTGATGATTATCTTAAATATCACCATAGAACTTTTGTCCAACAACAGATGGAAACAGAGGCAGAGAACCACGTTGGAGCACTGGACTGAGCTCCCAAGATCCTGTTGAAGAATGGAAGGAGTGAGAATATAGGCAAGGAGGTCAAGACCATGAGGGGTTCACCCACTGAGATGGTTTGCCTGAGCTAATGGGAGCTCACCAACTCCAACTGGACTGGGAGTGAGTGAGCATGGGATCAAACTAGTACCTCTGAATGTGGTTGACAGATGGGGCAGACTGAGGAGCCACAGATAGTGGCACTGGGGCCCTGGGATTTGTCTCTACTGCATGTACTGGCTTTTTGTGATCCTATTCTTTTTGGATGTATACCTTGCTCAACCTAGATGTAGTAGGGAGGGCCTTGGACTTTCCACAGGGCAGGGTGCCTTATATTATCTTAGGATTGGAGGGGGAGGGTTGGAAGGTGTAGGGAGGGAGTGGCAGGTCGGGAGGGAGTGGGAATTTGAATTGGTATTTTTTAAAGTAATAAAATAATAATAATAAAGAAAATACCTTTTGAAGTCATGATAAAATGTTAACTGATTTCGCTCTGAAATAGATTAATACTATTAAAATTTATTTACAATTCATTTTATATGACAAAATAAAATAGAATGGAGAGATTGGGTTTTGTTCTGTGGGCTCTCTTTCCATCAACAACAAAAAAAAGAAAATTGAAATTACAACTATGACAAACAACAAAAGATGGGGCTGGTTAACTATCTCAGTATTTAAGAACACTTACTGCTCTAACAGAGAACCCAGATTTCATTTTCAGCACTGAGGTTAGACAACACAGTACTACCTGTAGTTCTGGTTCTAGAGAATCTAATGCCTTCTCTGTGCTCTTCAGGCTCCTGCATTCACATGACATACTTCCACAGAGACATTCACAAATTAAAAATAAAAAAAAATACTTCTAAAAATGAGATAGTGAGTTATTTTGGTGTCAACTTCAGTTCAGGTAGGAGTAGACATGAATGATATACAGAGGTATAAGGGTGACAATTCAGGCTTGTCCTTGTGCTAAGAAGCATACATTATAGTTTGTGGGCAGCCAGAAATTATTGACACACATTTAAGCTTGTTTGCAAGGTATTGACAGATGAACATTCATGTGATTCTTTAGATTATTACATATAATTTGAAAATCTGCAACTTCTTGAACCTGTTTGCAAAACCTTACGCAGTATATGACACGTTTATATACTAAAGTGAACTATGGTGAAGCAAGTAAACTTTTCCAGATTTCAATTTTCATGTCTATAAAATGTGTATGACCTCTGTACTTCTCCCCATTGTAGACTTCTATGATTCTGTTCTTTTTTAAAAGAATTATTTATTTGTTCAAGCATGGTGTGCATGCACATTCCAAAGCATGCATGAAGAGATCAAAGGGCAACTTTTCAGGAGTCAATTCTGTCTTTCCTCCTTTTGTTTTGAGGCAAGGTCTCTTGTTATTTTTGTTGTTGTACTGTACAGTCAAGCTGCCAGGTGATTTACCCTGTCGCTGCCTCCCATCTGGCTTAGGAATGCTGAGGCTAGGATTACAGACACCCCATCTGGCATTTCTGCATGGATTCTGGGGATCAAATTCATGTCATCAGGCTTGCACCGTAAGCACTTTTACAGTTGAGCCATCTCATTGACCCTTATTTAGTTCTTAATAACTTGTTTAAATACAACTCAGGTGATAGCTTTGCTATGAAAATGTATTTGACCTTGCACTATACCATTAATTGTGAGTATGCAAGAAATTAGCATCTTAGCTTGATGATGCAATAAAGGTTTAAAAGTACATTTATTTATATTGGATCAAATGTACTGACAAGACTTTTCTGCTGTCTGTAAGCCAGAGTGCTCCTCTTACACTTTTTTTTTTTCAAAACCATTCTTCGGATTTGCATTTGAAATCTGATGTCAATTTTGACCTGGTCCCAGCTCCTCAAGAAGCAGCAGTCTGCCAGGCTATCTGATATTGAAACATGCTAGAAATGCCTTCACTGAAACTTACTCATTCCATTTGCTGTCTTGGTGTGTCCTGGGAGGCAGCCCAGACAGGCAACTGCATAATCAAATGTTGCACAGGGGCTTCACAAACAAGTTGTTTCCAGTTAGCTATCTCATAATTGTAAAATTAAAAACCCAGGGTTATGGAAGTAAGTGTCTTCTTGTCTATGTGGAAAGTCATACAATCAAGTCACTTGTGATTAAGAAGGTTCTGAGAGGTCTTATCATCTAAATCGCCCTCCCCCTTACAAATGAAGAACAGTTTGTACCAAGTTATCTCTTTTAAATTCATAGTGACATCACTCTTCTTCATGCCTATTCCTCCTAATCCTTGATCAGCATCATACAATTTACTTTTTGTAAAACTGTGATATTTTTGCCAGTTTAATTATGTTGATAATAACTATAAAGTCTGAAGAATGTAACCTTGTGTGGGTGTACTGGCAAAGTATTCATTTAGTTCCATCGTAAAGGTCTTCATTGCTCTTTAATACTGATCATCTATTTAAAACATTTATGTAAAACTGTTCAACATTCAGTCAGCAGCTTTTATTGAGTGGCTATTGTTCTTCCTTCTGAGATGAGTAAGACATATTATCTGCTTTGAGCAGTTCATTCATTTTGTGATGGGTGGACACTTGAAAAAGCAACTGTAATTTTATATGACAAGTATTATAAAAGGGAAATATATGTAGGGACAAAACAAGGGAGCAATTAGCCCCACCAGCAATATAAGAGATCAACAAAAAGAAAAATGACACTTGAGCTAGCCCTGTGAGGGGAAGGATATTTTAGGAATGCTAATAGCCCGAAATTACTGAAGCATACAAAAGTATTACATATTCAGGTAGAGTTTATGGAATTTCGATATAAAGTGAGCTGCCAATAAGATTGTTGAGGGCTTTATGCAGTTCAATGCATATCAATTTTGTTACATTAGTTTTTTTATCACTGCAACTAAATACTGAAGGTAATAAATTATCAAGAGAAAACATTCATTGTGTATGTCTTTGTCACTGCATGTGTATTGTCTCTGTGTAGTATGTACACACATATATGCAGATATGTATACATGTGTTTGCACATGGCAGAGGGGTTTAAAACAGATGTCTTGTCTAAATTATTGTCTGTCTTTGTTTTTTGAGGCAGATTTTCCCACTGTACCAGAAATTTATCAATTAGGCTAAACTGGATGGCCAATGGGCTTCAAGGATCCATATATTTCTGCCCTCCTCCAAAATTGGAGTTACAGGCATATACCACCATGTTTTGTAAAAGCAGGCTGCTCTTTCGTTTCCCAGCTGCCCTGACTAGAATAATCACACAGAAACTATATTAATTACAACACTGTTAGATCAAAGATTAAGGCATATTTCTAGCTAACTCTTACTTCTTAAATTAACTCATTTCTATTAATCTGTGTATCAGTACCAAACTGTGGATTATTGGTAAGGATCCAGCATCTGTCTCCTTCGGCAGCTACATGGTGTCTCTTGACTTCACCTACTATCTCTATATATCTCTGTTTAGATTTCCTGCCTGACTTTGCTCTGCTAAGCCATTGGCTGAAACAATTTTATTCATCAGCCAATAAAAGCAACACATATACAGAAGGACATACCACATCAACCATGTCTGTCTTTTTTACCTGTGTTCTGGAGATCTAAACTTAGGTCTTCATGCTTTTGGATTTTTACAGTGTGAGCCATCTACTCAGGATTCAAAATCTTCATTCTCAATTACAGTTTTTGAGACTGCAGTCCATGACTAATCGATTCTACTGCTCTGGGCCTGTTAAAGGAAGTGAATCATGATAAGAACATACAATGTCAAAAAATAATAGTAAAAAAAGTAACAGATTAGAATGACAAAGTATTTAAAAGTCTTCTGGGTGGAAAGGATAATGTGTACCTTAGGTAAATGAAGCTGAATTTCTAGGCATCAACTATATGTCAAATTTCCTAATCTAGGGATTTTCTAACCCAAATGCAACAGTGGCAACCCATGTTGAGTCTATTCAGGCTTTTCAACCTCTTGATTTTTGTTTTTGTTTTTCATAAACTGGGGTAGTCTGACATCTTCCTCAAAGCTCCTGTACCAATTTCAGGACTTGAAGAGTGTCCTATGGGCTAAATAAGAAGGCCTGTTTTAATTAAAGAATTTTATTGGATTGATTCCAAGTGGGATATACTCATAAGCATATTATCTGTTACATCGTGTGTGTATGTGTCTGTGTGTTTATGATTTTGTGGTTGCGTTTGTGTGTGCATGTAAATGTACAAGTGTGTATATATTTACATAGGGAACAGAGTTGAACTTCATCTGTTATTCTTCAGGTACTGTACAACTTGTTTTTTGAGACTCGGGTCTCTTACTGGCTTCGAACTTATCAAGTCGGTTAGACTGGCTGGCCAGTAAGCACCAGCAAACAGCCTGCCTCTGCCTTTACAGAGCTGGGATGCCAATAAGAAGCAGCTTTTAAAATATGGGTTCTTGGGATAAAACAGAAGTCCTCATGCTTGCACAGCAAGCATTTTGTCAGTTTAGCTACCTTCTCAGTCCCTAGCTATGGTATTTGCATTGTGGCAATAGCAGAGCAAAGTAGTTGCTACAGACATTGTATAGTCTAGAAAGTCCAGCATTCATTATATTTCACTTAGCAATGTTTCTTTGTGAATTATGCTAATCTACTTAACTTTCCTGTGGGATCTTACCCCAAACTGTGACTTCAAAGAGTATGTCCATCTATCCCCAATGAAAAAAAAAAGAATTTTATGATTAGAAATCTAAAGACAATTTACCTCTTCTAAATCTTTCAATACTTAAAAGTCATGTACACAGCATATTTTTGTTTAACTAATCTGTGTTAAATTAAAATTTTTATTTTTAGTCTACAAATATGCAAACTATAGTTATAAATACTGGAGATAAAATCATATAATTATGTTCTTGTTTGTACCCCCTATTTTATCATGAATATAAATTTCTATCTTATTTTTTGAGTGAAAATAACTTCGTTTAATTTGTACTACCTACCTATCTATAAATAATACTCAGTGTGTCACTTTGTATTTAATAAAATTACATGTAAGTGTATTTTTGGAAAGCAAATTCAGAACTATAAATATCTGCTGAAATTTTATAATACTTTTATTTTACATAATGCTTTGTATGCTGAGTCTATAAACATCTCCTATTTCTAGCTCTAGTCAGTGCTGACATTCACCTTGAATTTAGCCTTCATTCAGCAGGCATCTAATCAATTAGCCTCTCAGGTGTGAACTTTGGAAAATGGTGTGACATTTACAACCCTATCAGGATGTAGAAAAGTGAGCTGAAGGTAAAGGCCCAAGCTCTGTAGTTACAATTTGGATAAAATAACTCTGTTTTCCTCTTTTAGGAGGAACTACAGACTGGACAAGAAAAAAATAATATGACTCAGAGAAAAAGAAAATGTATTGCAGTAAGGAGAATATATATAAAAGTAAAGCAAAAATGCAAAAAAAATGGGAGGAGAAAACACTTTAATGGATCAAATAATGGTAATTTGGAGGTAATTAATAAATTTCTGATGCGCAGGATGAACAATTAGAATGTCAGGTGAAATTAGTGCTCTGGATTTTTGAGAAAAGAAGATATCATAATTAAACACCAAAAGTAGAAGCAGATACTACAATGTAGGGTACACTGGCCAGAACTTGGTCTTCCTGTGGCACATGTGACTATTTTGTGTAATCTGCAGAAATGGTAGATACTGCATAGTATTCTGAGCCTTGAGTCTCTATACATTTTTACACCAAGGTTTCTTGCTAGTCAGAAAAAGAATGGTGAACTGCAACAAGAGATATACAATTGCACTCCTCCCAGAGGGGGATTTCATATGCTGAAACTCCAGTGCTCTCATAACTGGGGAGCACCAACTTTTTAAATATAGCAATGTTAAGAGCCATCATAAGGACTTAGAAATGCACACATAGAAATGATGTGTTTGTAGGAGGGAAAAAGAACATATACCCTCTTTCTCAAACCCTGTGAGGAGAGAATGTAGTCCTGTAAAAACACACTGGGGAGGAAGGAGAAGGCTGATCTCTGTGAGTTCAAGGCCAGCCTTATCTACAGAGTGCGTTCCAGGACTGATAGAGATACACAGAGAAACCCTATCTCAAAAATAAAAATAAAAACTAAAAGAAATAAAGTTAATAAAAGCAACATAAATATGGAAAAGATACAGAGACTCTGTTTACTGTATGGTATTGTGTTGTCTTTGAATTTTTTGACTGCTAAGGGAGGAGAAACAGTTGCTAAAAGACATTTGACTATAAATGCTGCTGGATTAATCCAATATATATATATATAAATTGAAAATGCATTGACTTCAAAATTTAAGTCAAAGTATATGTTACTTTGGAAAAGAGGTTTTGCTCTTATTTCCACAGGAAATGAGAGGCTGTTGATTCTTTCTGGGTTAAGAAAAATAAGGTTTGATCAAGGAAGACTCCCTGAGAAATCTCCAATGTGAACTGATTACCCAGATGATCCAACGTTTCAGAGCATGTCTGTTGCAGTTTCCTCTGAGTTCTACATTCAGAACAGGTTCATGACTGTGGGCTGAGAAGATCCAGCCTCACAGAATACTCCAGTCAGAACTTGACCATAATCCTACATTTTCTTTGGGTACCCATAAGATTATCAGTGCCTCCAATCAGCAGGAAGTAGCCTGGGAAACTACACTCACATTGCCCCCTAAAATGGATTATGTATGTTTCTCTTTGTTTAGAGTGTTGGTTACAAGTTGTTATGGATAGTGGTGAGGAAAAAAGCTAAGCAAAGGAGATTAGAATCAGGGTTCTCGTTTTGAAAAGAAAAAAGGGGGATATAGATACTATAGGATAAAATTGCAGAATCTACTTTGGGAAGAAAAAAAGGATGATAAAGATATAATAAGATAAAATGGTAGGTTATTGAATCTACCTTTAGAAGGCAACTACCAGTTTTACATTGGATTGGACTTTTGTGTATTATATACAAAGTTTATATATAGATATATGTTTGAGATTAATTTTGTTAAAACAGACTGTGTGTTTCTAATATTGTTCAAGGTATTGTATCTATAGAGCTCATTTAACAATGTAATGTAAATTTCTAGTCCTTGAAAGTTATTATTATCAACTGTTTAAGAGAATAAGGAAATGCAGGTTAGTAATTAGTCACCTATTACAATCAAACTTTAGTCACATTAGGTATGTTTTCAAGGTCAAACAAAGATATATTTTAAACAGACAAGTCGTCTTCAAACATATCAATGATGTACAGAATATGGCACTTAAGATGTTTTAATAGCATAGGTTCTTTTTGCTTCTTTGTTTTGTTTTCATGACAATGAGGCATATCTGCTCCTGGAAGCACCAATCTACTTCAAGAGGATAATAAGCATTGAAGAGGCTCCTTATGGAGTTTGCTAGACATTTGGGCAAGAATCTGCTCTTGCCTGTACTGCTTGATACTATGCTATTTGAACTGGGCATGCAGAACCCACAGAAAAATGACTGCTGAACTTGCCAAAAGAAGGTGAGATAGTCCTTCAGGGTTCCTGCTTCATGTAAGAGTCTGTCATACATTCTTCAGGCACAGAAGAAAGTGACTGAGAAACTGCCAATATAGGTGGAACTGCCTTTGAAATTTCCTGATTCATGGAAAAGGCTGCCAGATGCTATGGGCCTGTAGGCTGAAGATGGATGCCCCAATGGTACAGAAGAACTTTGGGTAACTGTTCAGGCAACCAAATATCTCTGTCATTTCTAGAGTTTTGAAAGTTGCTTACAATGCACTTCCCAGTTACTTAGGAAATATTATATCCTTCTGGAGTCTTCAATGGAGGTGAAGACTAGAAAGTTATAATTATCCTCAGTCCCTTTGTTATGATAAAAGATAAATTTCATAAAATACATATAAAACTTTAGATTCACAAAGATAGGATAGATGATAGAGTATTTTCCTAAATATGTTAAATGTAAAAGGACTAAATATTGTATCTATAATTCTTGATTGGTAACTGTTTTGTTATGTGCAATTTTACAATGTTAAAGTTAAAACCTTCCTTTTAGTTAGACAGAAAAGGGGAAATTATGTGGGATATCCTTCTGTATATGTGTTGGTTTTATTGGTTAATAAATCAAGCTGTTTTGGCCAATAGCTTAGCAGGGAAAGCCAGACAGGAAATCTGAAAAGAGATAGACAGAGAAAGCAGAGTCAAAGATGCTATGTAGCTGCTGAAGGAGAAAGATGCCAGAACATTACTGGTGAGCTACAGCCTCATGATAATACATAGATTAACAGAAATGGGTTAATTTAAGATATAAAAACTTGCTAGGAATGTACCTGAGTCATTGGTAGAACAGTGTTGTAATTAATATAGTTTCTGTGTGATTATTCATGTCTGGGCAGCCAGGAAACAATAGTGCAGTTTCCATTTACAACAGTTAGTGTTCTTCACCTTGCTCGCCAATTCCATGTGTTTGTCCATTTTTAAAGGCATATTGAAATTAATTCCTAAAGTTACAGGTTAGTGGGATCTGGAGGTGAGATCTTTGGGGGAATATTAAGATTAAAGAGGTCATAAAGGTAGAGCTCTCATGATGGCATTTGGTGGCTTTATTATAAGGATAGGTAACAATCACCCTAAACAGTGTGCTTTTCATTCACTATGTTATATTGTTGCTAGAGCAGGAGTATGCAAAGCAGATGCTGACCCGATACTAGCACCACCATCTTTAACCTCTCAACCTCAAGAAGCATAAGACAATGTGAGTCAAATCAACTTTTATTCTGCAAAAATTATACAAATTTTGGTGTTTTCTTAGAGTAACAGAAAATGGAATGACACATAATATCTTCTAAGTGAGGGTTAATAACAACTAAAATGAGACACAGAAGAATAAAAGTATAGTTTTGTTTCTGGACTAATTATGCATGTTTACATTGCTCTTCTTGCATCTTGGACATCCGATAAACTGATGTTCAAGGATTTCTTTCTGAACCATGCCATATTCACAGACTGTTAAAGTCTACCAATACAGACTAGTAGAGATAACATGAAAACTAATAGTTTGAATGTTGAATGTCTCTCAGATCCTTGTGTGACTTGATTCCTATGTTGAAATCATCTGAAAGTAAAATAACTTTTAGGAGTTAGGGCCTAGGAAAGGTTATAGGGTAATTAGTAACAAGCTATGAAAGGAGATTGTGGGAACCAAGACCTCTCCTCTATTTTTCCTTTTATTTTCTTCCTGGCCATGAGATAAGTGGACCCATGTGCTCAGACTGCTGCTAGAAATAAATGATTAATCTCTCAGGACAGGTCTCAGCTTGTCAGGTAGAACTGTACTCTTTCAAGGTAATTTTTAGCCAATGACAAGAAATTTAGCCAATGACGGGTGTGATCATCAGGTAGACTTCCAGTCATTTCTCCTCTTTGCTCTGGTAGTCTGTTTAGAGTTTCTAGCAATTTTCAAATCTCATCACTGTTTGGGGTTTTCCCTGGTATCCAAACTGAGACTAGTTTATGGTGGATAGAATATGTACATGTTCAGTCATCAATGAGCCAAAATAATGATTTGAGCCTTATTCTTCCCTTTCAAAATTTATTTTCTTGTATCATAGAACCAAGTTTCAATGAGGAAAAACACTAAAACTCAAACATGTTTATTTTCTTTTGTTTTTAGCATTTAAAGATTTTTATAGCAAAAGATAATTTTTTTTTATTTACTCATTTATTTATTTTTTTTCCATACATTGTTTTGTTTTATTTTTTCCATTCAAGAACATAATTAAAGATAAAAAAAAAATTTTTTTTTCCTTTCTTCCCCTTCTCCCGGTCCCC
>PVIU01028853.1:0-18331 GCA_004026605.1 Ondatra zibethicus
GTCGCCCAGATCTGAGGCAGTAAGAGGAAGAGACAGCATGGAAGGGAGCTGGGTGATCTGCCGAGCCTGGCCTTCAACTCTACTTCCTGCTTCTTTCAAGTGCTGGGATTGCAGGCGTGAACCACCCTGCCCGTTCTAAACCTGACTCTTCACCTGACAGTTTTAATAAACACAAGCTTTGCGCATGATGTGTGCTCTGTCATTGTCTTTTAAATCCCCAGTTCTTCCGTACGTGCACACACACACACACACACACACAAAATGGTGTTTTCCTCCTCTGGTTTCGCAGCTCCCAGCGAAGGCTCAGCTCTGCCCACCTTTCTGCTCATACTCACTGAGATGTTCTACCTTTAGGTGCCCTCGAAAATCTCTATACTCGGTGCCTACTCTCCTCTTTAAGTTTACTTCAATGTGATTTTTTTCTAGCATGACAGTGATTTTAACATCAACAAAAGCACAAACTCAGACATTCAGAGGATGTGCAAAAAGAACGTCACTTCAGAATGAATTTATTGTTATCATCAGTAATTTAGCTACCAATCTTAATTAGGCCAGTCTCTATTTTGAATACATTCTGGAGAGCTGCCTAGTTGCCTTACAGAGGACCCGGATTCGATCCCCAGCACCTACACGGTAGCTCAAAGGCACCATTAGCTCCAGTTTCAAGGGATCCAGTGCCACCTTCTGACCTCCTCAGGCACATGAAGCAATCCATATATGTAGGCAAAAATACACACAGAGAAACATAATTTTCTTGAGACCGGGTCTCTATGTAGCCCTAGCTGTCCTGGAACTCACTATGTAGACTAGGCTGTCGTCAAATTCACAGAGATTTGCCTGCCTCTACCTCCCCAGTACTGGGATTAGAAGTGTGTGCTACCATACCTGGCAATGTTAAATAAATCTTTTATTTATTTATTTTTGGTTTTTTGAGACAGGGTTTCTCTGTAGCTTTGGAGCCTGTCCTGGAACTAGCTCTTGTAGACCAGGCTGTTCTCAAACCCAGAAAGATCTGCCTGCCTCTGCCTCCTGAGTGCTGGGATTAAAGGCTTGCGCCACCACCACCCAGCTAAGTACATCTTTTAAAAAATGATTTTAATATAAAGAAAAAACAGGGTTCTTTGATTCATGAGTACTTGTATTTTTTAAGATTTATTTATATTATGCATATGAGCGCTCTATCTGCATGTACATTGCATGCCAAAAGAGGGCACCAGATCTCACTATTGATGACTGAGCCACCATGTGGTTGCTAGGAATTGAACTCAGGACCTCTGGAAGAACAGCCAGTGCTCTTAACCATTGAGTCTTCTCTCCCGCCTGAATACTTGTGGATAAATTTAGCAAATATGTCCATCCTAGCTACATGTTATTTAATAGGCTAATAAAGAATAGCTGGGGGGGGGATGCTGGAGAGATGGCTCAGAGGTTAAGAGCACTGACTGCTTTTCCAGAGGTCCTGAGTTCAATTCCCAGCAACCGCATGGTGGCTCACAACCATCTGTAATGAGATCTGGTTCCCTCTTCTGGCCTGCAGGCAAGCATGCAGGCATGCATGCAGACAGAACACGGTATAAATAATAAATAAATCTTAAAAAACAAAAAAGAATAGCTGGAAGGGGTCAGATGTAGTCAGTTGGTAGTGTGCTTGTCTGACACAAAGAAGGCCCTGGATATGATCCCCAGCACCACACAAGCCAAGTGTGGTGGTGCTCACCTGTAATCCCAGAACTCAGGAGGAAGAGCCAGAAATACCCAGTTCAAGTCATCCTCAGCTTCAAAGAGAGCAGAAGTGAGCCTGGACTAGAGACCCTATCAAAAAAATTGACTCTATTTGGAATGGTTTAAAAGAATAAGGCAAACATAAGACTGAAAAAGAAGTTGCTATACTCCTATAGACCTACAGACAGACCCCCATCATTCCAGGCTATACTGCAGCTTACCATCCAGAACTTGACAGTAAGACCCTATTGCTGAAGATACTGTGTATATGAGCCACAGAACATGAAGTTAATAAGCTAGTACTGACCCGAAAGTTTCTTCCCTGCTGGTAGCTTTTGCGGCGCTGGAGGAACTATGCATGCTACCAGAGGAGAAGAGCAATCATTAATCTTATCCATCTGTAAACCTTGCAAACTACAATAATTACTGGCCTGACAAGACATGCCCCTGTAATAGTGGCATGAATATGGAAGGAACCAATCACTTTTTTTTTTTTGGATTTAAGTCCTGCTACATAAGATAAAACCCATACGTGGTATCATTTGTTGGGCTAAGAATCTATGGCTAGACAGGTCACAGGCTCTAGAAAAGAACTTCCTACTGTTAAATGGACATACTATTAAACTGACTCCTAATGACTTATCATGTACCCATATGTTGCCGAATACTTGTTTACACTATGTGAAGATGTGTCACTGTGATTGGTTTAGTAAAGAGCTCAGGGGCCAATAGCGAGGCAGGAGAGAATAGGCGGGACTTCCAGGGAAAGAGAAAAACTCTGTTGAATCTAGGTGTGTGAGACACCAGCAAAACACTTGAAGAAATCAGACATACGGTACAGAGGAGAGGTAGCTGAGCCATGTGGCAGAACAGAGATTAACAGAAACATGTTAATTTAAGCTATAAGTGCTAGCTGGGGGGAAACCCTAAGCTAAGGCCAAGCTTTCATAATTAATAAGTCTTCGTGTCATTATTTGTGAGCTGGTGACCCAATGGAAAGCCCGACTATACCCATAGGTCAATTCATCCCCCAGTTCTCATTGAGAGGCTTCCATTTGCTGTCGATGGTGATTAAGACAGACCCACAACTGGCCAAAGTGTGAAGACTCAGAGACCATGGAATGCCCGGCCTGAAATAAAACACCTATACTGTACCCATCTCCAAAAGCTCAGGGGTGGTTACAGAAGGGGCGGGAAGACTAACAGCCTGAGACAGTGAATAAATACAAGGAATGTGTCCTCTAAAATGCAACAGGACAGCCACACGTAAGGACTTACAGTGGCTATGACTGCGTGCATAATCCCATGCGTGCCGAAGCCACATCAAATCCCTTCACGGAGAGATCGGGACAAGAAGTCCCAGCCCTCACTGTGGAGCTATTGGCAATGGATAGCTGCTGAGACAGGGGAAGTTGGCTTCCTTAAAGAGCGATGCAAGGAGAAGAAGGAAAACTAAAGAAGAAAGAGAGGACTATGGACATTTTCTTGGATATCTAGAGGAGCAGCTGCCAGTCTGAACGTCCCCGTCCACCTCACCAAGCTTGCTCCTGTAGGTAACCCCTCAACCACGCTCCTGTAACTCTTCACCCACACTCTTATGGGTGGCCCCTTAGTCATGCTCCTGTAAGCGACCTCAAGCTAGATGGATGGCGTGTTCCTTTGCTCTGTCGTTGCCTGGGGTGACACGGAGCTGAAAAGAAGTAGGCTCCTCTGAAAAAGCCAATCAGCATTCAAAATGGCCCTTTAGGAAAATCGTAACCCACCTTTCTAGAGAAGTGTCCTAGTGGGTCAACCGGCATGGGATGTAAGTGAGATTGTTAAATTAAAGAGTGTGAACATTCTTAAGGCATTTGAATCTATGGGTACACCAGTTTTGAAGTCACACAGACCCGACCTTAAATCCTGGCTTATGGCATATGGCTTAAGCAAATCCCATCTAGTGCAGGGTGTGTGCTCTATGAGTTTCTCCCCTGTTTGCTTACTCTCCCACTCCACTCCACTCTGTTTACCTGCAGGTCTCATTCTACCCCTGTAAACCCAATGGGAGGACGGTGCGCATGCCCCACTGTGTCCTCCCAGCACGGAGCACCTAGGCTACAGGCAGCTGGTGCTGTTGAAGCAGTAACAGCCTGGAGAGACGTACCCAGGTTTCATTCTTAACGCTGCTACAGTTGTTAAAAAAAAAAAATCCCTGAAGGACCAGGACCCACCTACCTGTTCCAAACTCGTCACTTCCCAATCTGTCTGTAGAACTCAGGGTTCTTAGAGCGCTTTCCCTCTTCTCTATTCCAGTGCCTTTGCCCGCATCTCAGAGCTGGCAAGCCAGGAAACGATGCTACATCTGCTAGACAGGTGTCCTCCCCTTCCCTCCCCTTCCCGCTCCTGTTTTGTTTTGGTCTCATTCTGCAGCCCAGGCTGTCCTGGAACTCCTTCTAGAGCCCAGGCTGATCTCAGACTTGTAGGAATCTTCCCGTCTCTGCCTCCCCAGCACCAGGATTACTGGAGTAAGATCTGATATTCATTCCTACCTTTGGCCCAGCACCATCTGCGTTGCCCAGCCCGAATACCACTTACATAGCCTGAAACAAATAGCTGGCAAACCTAGTAAGCCCAGACTCATTGACCAAGGCACAGCTCGCTGTCACCACCTGTGGGACATCACCTTCAAATATAATAGTATGGAGGCACGCACTTGTGATCTCAGCACTATGGAAGATGAGGGAGGAGGATTGCCTTAAGTTTGAGGCCAGCCTGGGCTACATAGTAAGTTCAAGACCAGCCTGGCCTACACAGAGACCCTTGTGTGTTTGTTTGTCTGTTTATTTGTTTGGGGGGTTTTGTTGTTTCGCTTTGTTTTGCTTTCCTGCTAACCAACCTTTGCTTTCTGAAGAGCTGTACTCAAACCGTTGTCTCTACTGCATTCTGGTTATTTTTTCTCTACCTGTAGCATGATTAATAAAAACCCAGAGACAGATATTGGGGTTCAACTTGAGAACCAGAAAAACAAAGCAGCCCGTCACTGGCTCTTACCTTTACCTCAGTCCAAAACTGGTGATCCTGCCTCCAGGAACCTCAGAATTAGATTGAGCCTGAAACATGTCTCCTCCCATTTTATATTCCTCTTTAGCTAGGGCTGGGATTAAAGGCATGCACCACTACTGCCCGGTTTCTACGACAAACTAGTGTGGCTACTGGGATTAAAGGTATGTGTCACCGCTGCCTGGTCTGTAAGGCTGACCAGTGCGGCTGTTTTACTCTCTGGTCCTCAGGCAAGCTTTATTAAAATACAAATGAAATGCCACTGCGTCTTCCTCATTCACAGTGGTCCTCCTCCTCCTCTTCCTTTTTCTCCTCCTTCTTCGATTTCACATACCAAGCCCAGTTCCTCACACACAGGAAGTACTGACTGGACTTGAATAAAGGAGTGACTGGCTGACTGAAGGTAGTTTAGCTCTCTGGCCCTCGTGTTGCTTTCCTGAAAATAGAGGAGACAGAGTAAGGGCTCCCAACTCTAACACTCTCTTTTCCAGCATTTACTTGAAGAGTACCTGACCAAAAGGAAATCCCTTCAAAAGTGGGTTAAAGGGACCCAGATCAACTGTGGTTTGCTTTCTTCTAGATGGACATCAGCCCAGCTGGTGGGAGTGTCTTAGATGCTTTGCCTTGCCTCTTTAAACTGTCTCAGACATTTCAAGCCAACTGAGATCCATCCAAAATGGAATTTAAGAGCTAAGGCCTCAGGAGATCCTTTCAGAGTGTGGCCTGCCTTTCGTCTCGGTCAGATTCCCCCAAACCCAGCATCATGGAGACAATCTCTGGTTTAGGGTTACATAACGCCTGCCTTTGTTTTTCTCAGGCATTTTCGTAAAAGAAACATCTCTTTCCCAATACCGGGTCCTCTTTACACCCCTCTGGTTGACACCGCTTATCTCACGAGACGAAATTCACCAGGGTCCTTCCTCCTCCTCCTCTAGGGAACCAGTGCTGAAACATGTCTTGTCCACCTCCTCAGAGGGTAGCAGATCTATCCACGAGCATCACCCCCTGAGAGACTGACAGGAGCAGAGACCCAGAACGGGGAGATGTAAACCCCTATGGGTTCTGGTCCCCCAGAGACCACTAGCTCCCCCAAATCCTAGTTGCAGTTTTCCAATTAAGTCATTTTTGAAACAAAAGCCCCAACACCTGTCTTAAGCTGCCCAAAGGGATGCCTGATACCCACCCCTGCCCTACCACCCGGAGAAAACTACCTTAACAACCACTGGCCTAGAGTCTAGGTGAGAAAAAACGAGAAGATCAAATAAGGCCCTGGTGAGCTCTTCTGAGTATATTACAGACAGCCACAGACATGTCTTTGAGACCAATCACTCTACACCAATGAGTGGCCTTCCCTACCTGTTGTGGATGTCTCCATGTTGGGGATGTCCCCGTAGCAGACTTTGATTAGTCTGTTCTGCAGACAAAGCTAATCCATGAGAGTACAGTGGGCTCCCAGCATCTCTGCCAGTCTGATTCTAGGGATTGAACCAGAGCCCACACAGGCTAAACGCGCTCTCTACCATTGTCCCTTCCCCTTTAATAGCAGTGACCTTGAAGGCAGAGAAGGATTCCGGAGGGTACAAGACACAGTGAAAACCTCAAAACAATATTTCACCACCAGAGGGCACCCAAAGCCCAGACAATAGAGACATGGTCCCCCTGGCTTCCATTCAACTTATACGGAAGTGAAGGGTAGGCCCCTGTGACCGTCCTTTAGGGGCCTCACCTCATCTGCTCCTCTTGAACGGAATTTGCCACTACCACTGACCGTCCTCCTTCCTAGGGGCATCTCCACCCCCAGTGTGGAAGCTCCAATCCTGGGTGAATGCAGTTTACTTAGTCTTCATAGCCTGGAAAGTTCCAGAAACCCTGCAGGATCTGTCTAGTGCTTGGGGTCATTAGCATAATCCCCAGCGTTGAGAGTGCTCTTTCAGAGGTTTGCAGGCACCCAGGAGGCATCACAGACCTAAGCTCATCGAGAGTGGGGACTTCGACATCAGAGTTGTCCGATATTGAGCTCAGTTTAAAGCTTTCAGGAACTCTAGTACTAAATTTACAAGGCTCACTGTGTTGATTGCTTTTTGCTAAAATGTCGCAAGCCCAGGCATATATGGGAAGAGGGAATCTTACCTGAAAAATAAGTAAATAAATAAGCCTCCACAAGATTGGTCTGTAGGCAAGTCTGTGGAGTATTGTCTTAATTAATGACTGATGTGGGAGGACCCAGCCCCCTGGGAGCCATCCTAGATTGTGTAAGAAAACAGGATGAGAAGCCAAGAAGAGCTGGTCAGTAACCATTGTCTCTGCTTTAGTTCCTGCCTCCAGGTTCCAGCTTTGAGTGCCTGCCTTGACTTCCCTCAATGACAGATTCATAAGCTGTAAGATGAGACAAACCCTTTCCTCCACAAGCTGATTTTGGCTGTGGTGTTTTATCACAGCAATAGAAACCCTAACTAAGATGCTCACATAGGTGCACAGAGCCCAAGTCTGGGATGGAGGCCTGGCAACTCTGCCAAGGAGAACACTCAGGCTTCCTGAGGTGGTAACTGCAGATGACCCAGTGAAAGGGTTCTGTTAGTGGGCATGGATCCTTTAACATTAGGAAGATTTGGAGCCCTCTCGTTAGCTTCATACTCAATGAAGATAAGACCATAATTCCTGGAAATTCCTCCTCTTATGGGTTATGGCTGGCCACAAGAGAAATGTGTAGAAGCCCTGAGAGGCAGGTGCAGAACAGAATCGGTGGCCACAGTGTTCTGCGAGTCAGCGGCGCAGGCATTGCTGCGCTCACCTCGTCACCTAGGACTGGCTGACCTTGGCTGCAGAAGCACAGCGGCTGCCAGACTTCTATCCCTCCCAGGCCCAGTCGGATCTCCTTCCCTCTCTAGCTCCTGGACGGAGTTCGGTTACCCAGCAAAGAGGGCTGGGACCTGCTGTGGACAACTCCCCTTATCAGAGCTGGAGGAGGTGCGGCACAGGTCCCTGCTGCTTCTTGATTGTCTCCACTTCACACTCAGCGCTTCTCCTCCCCTGAGAAGAAACCCCAACAGCGACCCCTACAGCGGTCTTCAGGCTCACCACAGAGGCAGGCAGAGGTCCAGCCTTCCTCGGCCCCTCTCGCGGTTATGTAAGATCTAAGCACTAAAATGAGCGTCAGAAGCGAAGCAAATGAGACTCACGCTAGACAGCGACTCTTATTCACAAGAACGACCGCGATGTTTGTTAAAGTTTCTGCAAAGGTTTTACAAAGGATTTCACCTGGAGAGCTATAGATTTGCCTCATTGTGCTTTGAAAAAGTGTAATTTAAAGATGTCATCATTTCAGTATTAGTGATGGTGCTGTCTAGTTTCATGTCACCTTGACACAAACTAGAGTCAGCTGAAAGGAAGGCTCCTCAGCTGAGAAAATGCCTCCGTAATCGATCCATCCGGAGGGCATTTTCTTAATTAGTAATTGATATGGGAGGGCCCAGCCCACTGTGGGTAGTGCCTCCCCTAAGCTGGTGGTCCTGGGTTCTATAAGAAAGCAAGCTGAGTAAGTTATGATAAGTAAGCCAGTAAGCAGCTGCCCTCCATGGCCCCTGCATCAGCTCCTGCCTCCTGGTTCCTGCCCTGGCTTCCTTCAGTGATGGACTACAGTGCGGAAGTGTAAGCCAAACAAACCCTTTCCTCCCCAGCTAGCTTTCCGTCATGGTGTTCATCACAGCAATAGAAACGCTAACCAGGACTGTGATTCTAAGTTGGAAATGTTTACATGCTCACTGTAAACAATTATAATATTTCAAGGAATTATGATTGCTAAATGTAAACATGTTAGACTAACAAGAAGCATTTAAGTGGTTAGGGATTTTTTTTCTCATTGGAGTTGGTTGTCTGGACTAGTAGTAACATACACTTATAATCCCATCACGGAGGAGGCTGAGACAGAAAGATCAAGAGTTCGAGGATATCCTAGGCTACACAGTATTGAGGCTAACCTGGGCTATGTTGCAAGACTCTTTCTAAAAAGATATCTGCCCTGTCATGCATCTAAATACTTAAAAAGAAAACCAAATATATTTGATGTTAAATTTAGATAAGCACTTTAAAATATTTAAGAGAATCCAATGGGCTATATTTATAATGGAGTTTAGACTGTTCAAGTTGAGTTAATAAAATTTTAATTTTAAAAAGGATAAATGGGAGCTAAGCACAGTGGCAAGTTACGGGGCCCATCAGGACTACCTGGTGAGACCCTGTTTCTAAAAAGGAAAGAAAGAAAAAGAATGATGAGTCTGGAGAGATGGCTCAGTGGGTAGGTAAGTTACTAAGCAACCTCAATCCCCAGCACACACATGCATAGAGCTTCATAATAGCAAGATGTGTAATTTGAACTTAAAAGGCATATGGAATACTAGACCTTTAAATTGATTAATAAGCTAATATTAGTTTACAATGTCAGTAATTATTCACAGACCATTTTTCTGTAGCCTCTAATACAAAAATACACAAACAACTGGGCATGGTCGTATGAATCAGTGCTTGGGAAGTGGAGGCAGGAAGATAAAGAACGTGAGGCCAGTTGTGTCTGTACAGTAAGTCCTATGTCACTAGACTACACAGAGAGACCTTGTCTTAAAATAAAATAATGAGGAGCTGGAGGGATGCTCAGCAGTTAAGAGCACTGACCGCCCTTCCAGAGGACCTGGGTTCAATTCCCAGCACCCACAATGCAGCTCACAGTTCCAGGGGATCTGACACCCTCACACCAATGCACAAAAAATAAAATTAAATAAATTATAAAAAAGAAATCAACACACTCACACCATCCTACCTCTTATTCTAGCCCCTTGCCAGTCTGTCACATTCTTTAGCATGGATATGTGCTCGTGGCTTCTCAGTCTCTGAACTGCCTAGTCCAGGTCTCCTGGGGTCACCACACTGCCGATCCTGTGGTCTCCACACTACCAGCCCTGGGGTCTTTACACTGCCAATCCTGGGGTCTCCACAGTACCGATCCTGGGGTCTCCACACTGCCAATCCTGGGGTCTCCACAGTACCAGGGTCTCCACACTGCCGATCCTGGGGTCTCCACAGTACCAACCCTGGGGTCTCCACACTGCCGATCCACACTGCCAATCCTGACGTTCCCATTTTACTACTCCGAACTCTAGGAAAGGTGATATCCTCTCCTATCTGCCTACTCGCTACCTTATCCTCCTGGTCTCTTTATTATTTCCCTTCCATTCTGAGTCCTGGTCGGCCTCAGGCACACGGAGTCCTCACACTGTGCTCAGGCCTGGCAGAGAAGCAGCTGGTGACTCACTGTTCCAGTGCGCATTTACCAGCACTGTTCGCTCATTACCCGACGCTTGCTCACATTCTCCCTCTGAAGTAAGCATCAGTACCCATCTACCCATCCACCCATCCTCCCCACCTACACCCTCCCTGTTACAGCAGAGACAGACTCATTCACAGACCTTGAGCAGCAAGCCCACCACAAGGGATGGATTCAAGGGATGGTCTCAGTAAGGACAAACAGACATTTACCTCAGATGGTCCAGTACTCCTTCAGAGTTTTGGCCTCTCACTGGTCCTTGGGTTTGCCCTAGGACTCGTCTTCAGCCTCCTCTGGCCTTACCTTGCCCGTGCCTGTCATCCTCAACATTTCTCTCTAGGCCATATGTTCGTGGAAATGCCAATTCTGACCTAACTTTTACATAAAAGAGAAGAGTTAGGTGTCAGTTTTGACATGAGCAAAGTACGTGAATAAACATACCTCCAGACAGTACATACAAAAGGCTGATAAACACAAAACACAACAGTAGCCGGGCATGGTGGCCCACACCTGTATGTCAGCACTTGGGCCGTCCTCAGCTCTACATACTGAATAGGAGTTAGCCTAGGTTACATAAGGCCCTATCTCAGAAAAAAATAAATCAGAAAGAAAATAATAGGAGAAAAGAAAAATCACCACAACCCTTGCCCCCTCTAGGAGGAGAGGCATCTAGAAGAAACTAGGATTCTCTAGACACAAGCGCATACTTCTGCTCAAACTTTCCCAGCCCAGGGAGCCACCCGAAGTGATGGGAGCGTGGGAACCATTAGTCAGCCACGTTCCCTTCACGTCACAGAATCTAACGCTCCATCGATGACTTCAGATAAGTTACATGCAGAACCCCAGCAATAGCACCCAGGCTGCCATAGCAACACACCTACAGCCCTCGCTAGCATCCTGCGCTATAGAGAAAACATTTGCCTTCTTCAAAAGGCGACATGCAGCCCGGCCCAGCAGCATTCGCCTGTCATCTCAGCACTTGGGAGGCAGAGGCAAAGAATTAATCATTCTACAGTCGGACTGGGGCTAGCTGGAACTCCAGGAGACCCTCTTAAGTAAATAATAAGCAGTTTACACAATGGATAACTTGCAAACAAAATTAGTTGGATGTCGTGTCACATCTGTAGTCTTTTTTTCTTTTTTTGAGTTTGTTTTTTGTTTTTTTGTTGTTGTTGTTGTTTTTTTTGAGACAGGGTTTCTCTGTATAGCTCTGGAGCCTGTCCTGGAACTCATACTGTAGACCAGGCTGGCCTTGAACTCACAGAGATCCACCTGCCTCTGCCTCCCAAGTGTGCCACCACCACCCAGCCACATCTATAGTCTTAATACTTAGGACATAGAGACAGGAGAATCAGGTGTTTTAAGGTCGTTCTTAGCTACAAAATCAATCTGAGGCCATCCTGGACTACATGAGACACTGTCTTCTTTAAAACAAACGAACGAATGAATGAAATAAAACCAAGCATGGTGGTGCAACTTTAATCCTAGCACTCAGGAGGTGGAGACAGGGGGATTTCTGTGAGTTTGAGGCCAGCCAGGGCTCTGTTACACACAGAAACCCTATCTCAAAAATTCCAGTTACAATAGCATCGGAAAAATTAAAACCTTACTAAGAAACTTAGCAAATAAATTGTAAGACTTATACAGTGAAAACCACAAATCTTTAAAGGCACTGATAAGAACTAACCAGATCCGAAGACCTGGGAGTCCATGGAGTGAAGACCTGAAAGGGTTCATACGCCAATACTGCCAAGTTCCACCTGTGGATCCAAGACGATGCCTATGAAAATTCCAGTTGTGCCTTTATGCATAAGTTAAACGAATCCTAAATTCACACAGCAATTCAAAAGGCACAGAATTGTTTTGGAGAGGCCACAAAGGTGGCTCAGCAAATACGGACCTGTGCTGCCAAGCCTGACAACCCGAGTGTGATCTCTGGGACCCACGATAGTGGAAGGAGAGCGTCAACTTCTCCAAGCTGTACTCCGACCTGCACACGCGTGCCACAATACACTCACACCCACACCCAAAATGAATCATCAGATTAACGTAAAAAATATGATTTCAGAAAAGAACAAAGGCAGATAACTCATACTTTCTAATTTCCTTTTTCTTTTGAGAACAGTCTTGCCATAGCCCAGGCGGAACTTTGGTTTACGGTAATCCTCCTGCCTCAGCCTCCTAACTGCTGGGATTATATAGGCATGCACTACCACTGCCGACTTCTACTCATGATGTCAAAACTTGCTATTAAACTACAGTAACCAAAACTGTAGGGCTGACATAAAGATGGACATAGATGAACAGAATAAAACTGAGAGCCCAGAAATCGAACCATATCACCTGATTTCTATGAGGGTACCAAGACTATCATGTGAGAAAATAATAGTTTTTTTCTGACTTGAGGTGCTGAGACAACTACATATCCACCAGCCATAGAATGAATATTGACTTCTACCTGAGATTCTATTTTTAAAAACTTAAAAACTCCACTTGAGGGTGTAACACAGAAGAGAGCACTTGCCTAACATGTATGAAGCCACAGGCTCAACCCCAGCATTTAGGTAAAAGGAAATTAACTCATATTGATCCAAGAACGAAATACAAGAATTAAAACTATAGAACCGTTAGAAGGAGGCAGGTGACAACCTCTGTGGCCTTGGCTTAGGTGGCAGTTTCTAAGTGCATCATCAAAAGCGTAAGGAACAAAAGAAAAAAATAGAAATTCAAGACTGAAAACGTTCACACATCAAAAGATAACAAACAAAGAGGAAGGGAAGATGACAGAGAACTGAAAGGTAAGAAATACTATTTTGGGGTGGTTTTTTAAAAATAAATTTGTTTTTATTTAATGTGCACTTGTATTTTCCCTGCATGTATGTCTGTGTGAAAGTGTAGGATCCCCTGGAACTGGAGTTACAGACAGTTGTGAGCTACCATGTGGGTGCTGGAAATAGAACCCAGGTCCTCTAGAAGAGCAGCCAGTGCTCTTAACTGCTGAGCAATATCTCCAGGCCCATGTTTTATTATTATTGTCATTATTATTAGTGTGGGGCAGGTGTGTGGGTGTGCATGCACCCACACACCTGCTCCTGTGCATTTGCATGCCAAAACATGCATGCGAAGGTCAGAGAACAACTTTTACATTTTTAAGTTTTTTTTTCTCTGAGACAGGTTTTTTTCTGCATAGCCATGGCTATCCCAGAACTCACTCTGTAGACCAGGGTGTCCTCAAACTCTGGGAGATCCGCCTGTCTCTGCTTCTCGAGTGCTGGGATTACGGGCATGCGCCACCACCTCCTGGCTTTAAAATTTATTTTTACTTGTGTGTATCAGTGTGTGTCTACTTATTGTATGTGCCCCACATGCATGCAGCGCCCATAGAGGCCGTAAGAGGGCACAGATCCCTTGGCACTGGAGTCACAGGTGATTGTGAGCCACCTCTTGCAGGTGCTGAGAACTGAACCGAGGTCCTCTGCAAGAGCAGCCAGCGCTCTTAACTGCTGAGCCATCCAACCCTCCAGACCCCAGAGAACAACTTTTGAGAGTCGGTTCCTCTTTCTGTCTTATCACAGGCAGAGCCCTCGTTTCTGCTACTCTGTGTGCTCCCGGCGGCTGGCTGTGAGTCTCCAGGCAATTCTTCCATCTGTCCTGCCGTCTCACCCACAGGAGTGCTGGGGTTACAGATGTGCACATAAATCAGACATTTTCACATGGGTCAGTGACTGACATCTGCTTATTAGGTTTGTGCTGAGCCATCTCACCAGTCCAGAAGGCACTTCTAAGTTGAATACCCAATAAGGATTTAGTACCTAGAATACATTAAGGAGAAAAAAACTCCTTATTACTCAGTAATATAAAGGACAAGTAACACCAGGCGGTGGCGGCGCATGCCTTTGATCCCAGCACTCAGGAGGCAGAGGCAGGTGGATCTCTGTGAGTTCCAGGACAGCTAGGGCTGTTAAACAGAGAAGCCCTGTCTCGGGGAAAAGGGGGGAGGGGGGAGGGGAGACCATCGCTGTGATAAAACCCGACTGCCTGGTTCTTAGCCTTTGGAACAAATTTGCCAGAAGAACATGGAAGCATTTGAAGCTTCAAACTAGAAACCTCTAGAATATTGGAAACAGATTTTAATGTGCCATCCTGGTGGGCGTTTAGGAGACCAGAGTACCAAAAGCAATCCAGACAATGGAGGTCCCACTCGCGAGCTTTCAGAGGGGGAAAGGGACTGTCAGAAACTCAGCTGGAGTCTATTGATGTTGCATTGTGATTAAGAATCCATCTCTAATCTCCCTCTGACTTGAGAATGTGAGTGAAGCTGAATTCGAAAGAAATAGAAATTTCAAAACAGTATAATATTCAGACAGTGTCATGGTTACTGCCCTTACCCAGTAAGGGGCTGGGGAAGAGGGAGAGGGAAAGAGAGAGGACCCTCGTACTATGGAGCACAGTAGGAAAGGTGCCAGCCAGTGAGAGCTCCACCCTGAGAAAACTCATCTGAGCAATGAAAGCCCAAAGCATGCGGCAGAAGTTCCCTGTCCCAAAAAGACCCCTTAGGGAACTGTCTCCCTAGGGCTACACAGAAGCTGGTGGACACAGGGGCTCAACCAGGCCAGGCTACACCTTGAGCTGGTAGCAGAACTTGGCACAGTACTGCTTGGCAGCCATGGCACCTGCCAGAATAAAGGGATTGCAGAGGCTTGCACCAAGCCTCCAGAGAGCCACTAAGGACAGGTAACCTGTTTCAGTTAGAGTCCCAGCTAGCAGGCTCTGAGAGGACACCGGGTGAAATCGTAAAGGCAGAGCCTACGCTGCCTGGGCCCACAGGATGTTGGGTGTGCCGGCGCTAGAAGACACCTGCTGACGAGAGCTGTGACGTTACAGGAGTTTTGAGGGCCAGAGCCTGAGCTCTGCTAACCTTAATGATCTGGATTGGCCACCTGTTCAGCAGGACACTTAAACAGGTGAGTTGTAGTAAAAAGCCGGAAAAGCAGGTCTACTCAGCAGGGCCACCGGAAGATCAAAGAGGTCTGGTGACTCCTCAAGTCTGTCTTCACAGTCCTGACAGGAGGTGTCGGCTTGTTGCTTTTCAAATTGTATTTGTTTATTTGTCACACACACACACACGCACACAGCATGCATGCGAGAATGCTGCAGAATGCATGTGGAGGTCAGAGGACATCTTGCAGAAATTGGTTTTCTTCTTCTACCCCGTGGGTCCCCAGTATCCATCTCAAATTGTCAGGCTTGGTGAAGCACCTTTACCCACTGAGCAATCTTACCAGCCCTGTTTTTAATTTTTTTTTTTTGAGGTTTAGGTTAAATGGAGAGCAGGAGCAGTAAGTGCTCTTAACACTGAGCCATCTCCCCAGTCCTAAAGTGGCCGCTTAAAAACCTTTAAACACACACAGATACACAAACAAACCCTGACCTTGTTTTCTAAGTAGTCAAAGTCTTGAAAAGTAGCAAGAAGCAATTATCTTAGGAAAATACAGAAACTTGTATATACACTTTTCCCACGGGAGCCTGGTACTCAGTGGCTGCCAACAGCAATCTCCTTGGTACTATATGCAGCCTGTTGACTGTATGTGTTGCCCAAAGGGATCTTGGAGACAATTTTCTGGCAATTATTCAAGTCTCTGATCTCAATGTTGTCCCCAGTCTAGGCTCTAGACAGGTATGCATGGTGCCTTTGGGAAGCCCCAGGGCACAGTGGCTATGATTCACACTGGCTAGGGTTCACGCTGGCCACAGTTCACACTGGCCAGGTCATCATGTCCATCTACACCAGGGCGGAGAGTAAGGATGTGTGATTGAGGCTCTGTATAAGCCAAGTTCCAGTTCCCTGGCTGCCAGATGATCCACATCTCAAAGAAGCAAGACTTCACTAAGCTTAATATGGATGATTTTGGAGACATGGTCACTGAGAAGCGGCTTATTCCTGATAGTTATGGGGTCAAATAGATGCCCAATCGTGGTCTCCAGGACAAGCGGCAGGTCCCACGTTACTGAGGTCTTCCTCGGTGCTCTCTTGTCCCCTCTTCAAGGCTCTGGCAGATCTGACTACCATTCTGCAGTGTTTCCTTTCTCCTGTCTCTTTCTTTCAGATGCTGCCAGAGCCTCCATAGCTTTATCTGGTATTTGGGCTCCTTACTCCTCCTCTAAAGCCCCCTTCCTGCCATGTGGTCATTTAGCACTTGTCTGCCACGTGGTTGTGTGCCTGTCTGCCGTGCGGCCGACCTCCATGCCAGCTTACCTCAGACCGCACGATGTGTTCCTTCCTTTCCTATCTCCCTCCTCTAGGCTCTGGCCAAGATTTGCACTTCGCTTGCTCTGGAGTTTTCCTTTTAAACTATTAATAAAATTGTCCTTGAGCTTCAAAAAAGCATTTTTTTAAGTAAGATGTTAGTTATGCATCTTGTACCCTCTGTAACGATTTTCTCAGCCTCAGTTTCCAGAACTAACATTTGAGAGTATCAGACTGTCACACCCTTCCCCACTAATGAAAGAGACACAGTTGCCACCGCTCTCACCCTGTGTGCTTGCTTGCCTGGTTTGGGTTACTGCGCACCTTTGGCAAAACTAAGAAACCTGCCTTGCCGAGTTACTTTGGTTTGTTCGTGTGCCACTTACCCTTTTCCAACAGGCAACGCTGACGGGGTCAACAACCTCAGCTAACCAGGTTTTGGTTTTGGTTCTTTGCTTTTAGTCTCAAATATTACAGTTCACTATTAAATTTCTATATTTTAATTATTATTATTTTGCAAAGGAAGAGTGAAAATAAAGAGACAGAAGCGCAGTTCTTCTGTGTTAGCACTCAGAGCAGACTCTGCTCAGGCCATGCCTGTTTCCAGCGGTGTCTCCCAGCTCCCACAGAGCTGATTCTGCACCCTCGCCACAGGATGTCAGACTCCGAGCTGTCGGGTGGCTGCCTGTGACACCTGTGTGGTGGTCACACATTAACTAACCGGGCCTTCTCCTTCCTACTTTCTCTACACCTTCAAAGTCTTCCCTTCCTTTCTCAAATGCAAACTCCCTCTCTACCCCCTGGCTGTCCAGAAAGCAGAGACAGCCTGTTTGCAGGAACATGCCATGGATGACTCACCAACCACATGACATGGAACCTCCTCCCTTCCTGAGAAAACTAAAAGAAGCCTTCATTCCTTCCACCTGGGCCTGAGTACTCCTCAGAGTGCCCCACCTCACCCCCTCCATGCTATCTGTCTGGCACAGAACCCTTGCCCTGCTGTCCTCCTGTATCATTCACATGTCTTCTCACAAACCTCTTACCCAAAAGACAGTCTGTCTCGGGGTCCCCTTGAGCCCCTGTCTCAGTGTCCCCTTAAATCCCAAACCCAAGACTGTGGAACATTCCTTTACACTGTGTGAACATAAGTCACTGTGACTGGTTTAATAAAGAAGCTGACTGGCCTACAGCTAGGCAGGATAAGGTTAGGCAAAGAACCAGGCCTCAGCAGAACTGCAACCCCACCTAGTCAGCTGCGTGGCAGCCCCTGACCTTCCCTTGACCTTAGCCCTAGCCACTGGAACTGTGAACTCCTCACCCCCACAGGAAGGGGCCAATCAGAAATGGATAACACCTTACCCTACCAAGAGAGACCAATCAGGAATCCTGTGGATTCTGTCTCTTGGTGGTATTTTGGGGTTCCAGACTTTGAGCATAACAAGAGGATGCTGGGAAGAAGAGAGGGGTCATGTGGAGACACGGAGAGGAGGAAGATGAACATGTCGTGCTGAAAGCAGGCGCCACCATGAGGCAGAGCGCAGAGAAGAAATTTGGGTTGATTTAAGTTGTAAGAGCTAGTGAGTAACAAGTCTAAGCTAGCAGCCAAGAATTTATAATTAATAATAAGTCTCTGTGTAGTTATCTGGAGAGCGGCTGGTGAGACAGAAAAGTTTGCCTACACAAGACTTTTCGCTATATGTGTTAATAGAACCCTCAAATCATTCTTAAGCTTTTGCATTCATGAGCACACATACATGCATTTCAAAATTTAAGTATGCCAAAAAATAGTATTTTAGTGTTCAATGAGTTTAAAACTATTCAAGAGGTTGGAGAGGTGGCTTATTGATTAACAGTACTTGCTGCTCTTTCAGAGGACCCACGTTCTGTGCCCAGCATCCATATAGGGCACCACAAAACCTCTATCTTCAGTTCCAGGGGATCCAATGCTGTCTTCTGAACTCCATGGGCCCCCATACCCCCATCACACACACACACACACACACACA
>PVIU01028854.1:0-18386 GCA_004026605.1 Ondatra zibethicus
TTTTTTTCCCTCTTAATTGTATTCTAATGTGTAAATGTGTCACATTTTCTTTATCCATTCTTCGGTTGAGGAGCATCTAAGTAGTTTCCAGGTTCTGGCTATTACAAATAATGCTGCTATGAACATAACTGAACAAATGCTTTTGTAGTATGATTGAGCATATTTTGGGTATATACCCAAGAGTGGTATTGTTGGATCCTGTGGTAGGAAGATTCCCAATTTTCTGAGAAACTGCCATACTGATTTCCAAAGTGCTTGTACAAGTTTGCATTCCCACCAGCAATGAATGAGTGTTCCCCTTACTCCATATCCTCTCCAACATAAGCTATCATTGCTGTTTTTGATCCTAACCATTCTGACAGGTGTAAGATGGTATCTTAGAGTGTTTTGGCTTGCGTTTCCCTGATGGCTAAGGATGTTGAATATTTCCTTAAGTATCTTTCGGCCATTTGAGATTCTTCTGTTGAGAATTCTGTTTAGTTCAGCACTCCATTTTTAATTGGGTTTTGGAACTGTAATGTCTAATTTCTTGATTTCTTGATATATTTTGGAGATCAGACCATTGGGTATGTACTCACTTATAAGTGGATACTAGCTATAAACAAAGGACATTGTGCCTATAGTTCATGATCCTAGAGAAGCTAAGTAATAAGCTGAACCCAAAGGAAAACATATATAGATCCACCAGGAAATTGGAAACCGACAAGATTGATAAAATGGGAGCATGGGGGTGGGAGGAGAAGGGGTTGTAGGGGAAGAGGAGGGGAGAAGGGGAGGGTTGAGGAGAACTTGAGGGAATGGGATAGTCAAAAACAGGAAGAACAATAATGAGAGCAAGGAAAGAGATATCTTGATTGAGGGAGCCATTGTAGGGTTAGTAGAATCCTGGCTCTAGAGAAATTCCCAAGAATTCCCAAGACTGAATCTAGCTAAGAACCTAAGCAATAAACAAGAGGGGGCCCCAATCTTAATTTTCCCTGTAGTAAAACTTATGAATATCTTAAATATCACCAAAGAAACTTCATCTAGCAACTTATGGAATCAGAGGCAGAGACCTGCATCAGAGCACTGGACTGAGTTGCAAAAGTTCAGTTGAAGAGTGGGAGGAATGAGAATATGAGCAAAGAGGTCAAGACCATGATGGGTTCACCCACTGAAACAGTCTACTGGGACTTATGGGAGATCACCAACTCCACCCAGACTGGAAAGGAACAGGCATAGGACCTTACTATTCCCTCTGAATGTGGTGGACAATTGCATGGCTGGGGCAGACTGAGGGGCCACTGGCAGTGGTGCCAGGATTTATCCCTACTGCATGTACTGGCTTTTTGGGAACCTTTTCTCTTTGAGTGTATACCTTGCTCAGCCTAGATATAGTAGGGAGGGTCTTGAACCTTTCAAAAAGCTATGTGCCTTACCCTCTCTGAGGATTGGAGAGGGTCAGTGGAAAGGTATGTGGAGGGAATGGAAGGAGGAGAGGGAGTGGGAACTTGGATTGGTATTTTTAAAAAATTTAATATATTAAAAAAGAAAGAAAGAAGCCTTAATAAACTATAAATGTGTTTCTATCAAAGAGCAGTTTAATACTTTCCAAAATGATATGAAATAATTTTGAGAAATATCTCTCTCACCTTAGGTATAGTATAGAAGGCCTTGGTCTTTCCTCAAAGTCATAATCTAGTTTTTTTGACTCCTCATGGGATGACTTACCTTTTCTGAGGAGTAGATAGGGATTGGTGTGGTGGAAAGGTGGAGTGAATGGGAGGTGGGGAGAGACTGGGAACTGGGATTGCTAGGTAAAAGGAGAAAAGATAGCTTTTTAAAAATAAAATATAGTGAATCGTATTTAGAGTAAAAGAATCAGCAATAAATTATTGTTTCATTGCACTCTTTTTCTAATAGTCATAAATGCAATTTATAAATCTTTCTTAGCTGATTATTACTGAAGTAATATGCTTAAAGTACTATAAAATCAATCACATTTCTCTTGCCTTAAAAGAGATAATTACCCAAATATGAATATTCAAGATACACCAGAAATCATTATAAATGCTCTTAACATGTCTAGATTTCTTTTTTTGTAATTTTTAAGTGAACAAAATTATTCTACTGCTTGGGGAAAAAAGAAAAAAATGAAAATAATGAAGACATGACTCCTTAACACATAGTGGTATTTTCCTTTCCAAAATCTTGATATATTAACTGAAAGGGAAATGAAAATTGAATATGTCAAGGAATGAAATTTTATATGTAATAAGTTGTATATTGATAAAATTATTGGACCAGTAATAATGTTTAGTTTCTTGGGGGCATTTCAGTAACAATTGTAGGGCTTCTATTATAATTATGACAAAATTAAAATAAAAATTATTTGAGTTAAATATATTTAAAACCAACCACAATTAAAATAATTTTAATGATGATATTTTATATGGTATTTAAACTTTTAGAACTCAACATTGATATTGTTAAATAAGGAAAACACTTTTATTTCTTTCCATGTAAAAGTACCTAGAAATACATGTTTACCTTACATTAGAAATAAAACTTAGTACCTAAATTCAAAATTCAATGTAAACATCAATTCCTTATAATACACAGTATCATATAACTTCAGGTGAGTTGACTTTAAGCTTAATAGCTGTGTTTTCTCCTAATATATGTAAAAAGGGGTTGTAGTTCTTATAGTATTAAAATGGGAGATTGGAAAGAAGACAACTGAAACAAAGTAGACTTTTCTATTTTCCTTAAATTTAATAATAAAATCAAACTTTTTCACTTTTAGTTTATCTCAAACTGCATTATAAACTATTTTTATTCATTGGAAAGAATCAGGAAACACACTGCTCATTGATGGCAGGAAGAGTCATAACACACTGACTAGCCTTTCATATAGAAGATAAGGAAGCCTTAGGTTTCTCTCTTCTCTATGCACATTCAATAAAACCACTGATTAATACTGTGATTAAAACATGCAGGTTATTTTAATGATCTTGGCTTTATAGAACTGAGTTTTATAGAACAGTCATTGGTATGGGGGCTTTGAATTGCAACATCTAGACAGTTTCAATATTTTGAGCTCAGCACTTTTGACAGATTATTTAATCACCTCATATTGGGCTGTTCCCATGAAATAGATACAATTTCATCTGAACATTCTGTATCTTGGTAGATTATCAATTGTTCTGGTATTTACAAACTTTCTGCCACCTCTTCTAGGAAGTTCCTCAAATCTTAGGTGTAGTGGCTCTCTTGCAGAAGTATACACTTAGGTTGAATTCCACTGTCACTTGTTATCTGCATTTTGGGCAGTATGGATTTCTCTAATTTTCTTTTCTCCATCAGCTTCACAATGAAGCTTATTTGTAAAGGGGTGAGAGCTACAATTGTTTGTTCTTATCATAACAGATTATTTTAATGCAGCTATAAATTTTAAAAGTTTAGGAAAACAGCAAACAAATATTGTTTTCAAAGACCCATGACTTCACTATCCATGAGTTGCTATCTAACTTTACAGTAGCTACACTAAGTATTAGACCTAATTATCTCCTCTTCACTGGGTCTTAAATCCAAGGAGACAGATAGTGTTTACTATCAAGTTAAAAATGCCAATATTGCATATTTGATGATATACTGTAAGGCTGGTCATTTGTTGACAGAGGTTTCTTTCCTCCCCTTTTCCTCAGCCATTCAGTCCCAAGAAACACACAGAAGCCTACATGAATTATAAACTGGGTGGCCAGTTTGTTTAGGTTTACTAACTAACCCATAATTCTTGTCTGTGTTAGCCACATGGCTTGATTCTTTTTTATCAGTGAGCATTCTCATATTGTTTCCTCTGTGTCTGGGTGAAGACTGCAAACTCAGACTTTCCTCTTCCCATAATTCTCCTGTTCTGATTGCCCCTCTTATACTACCTGCCTGGTCTACCCACCTAAACTTCCTGCCTGGCTGCTTTCCAATCAGTGTTTTATTAAAGCAATACAAGTGACAAATCTTTACAGGTTAGAAGACCATTGTACCACAGCACTCCTCCCTTTTTTTCAAAACAAAATCTCAGAATCTAATATCCTTTGCTTAACTTTTTTTTCCTGACCATTATCAATAACAACTTGTAATCAACACTCTAAACAAAGACAAGCATCCATAATACATTTTTGAGGGGAATGTGGTATAGTTTTCAATGCTACTTCTTGCTGATTGGGGTCATTGACAATCTTATGGGGAGCTAAAGAAAATTTAGGATTATGATTAAGTCCTGATTGGTGTATCTGGTGAGGCTGGATCATATCAGCAGCAGTCTTGAAACTGTTATGGATGCAAAACTTAGACATCTGGGCCATCTGCTCCTATCAGAGATTTCTCAAGGTCTTCCTGATTTTTCTTAACCCAGGATGAATACATAACCTCTCATTTCCTGGAGAAACAAAGCAAAACCTCTTTTGTAAAGTCACATATCTTTTGACTTCAATTTGGAAGTTAAGGCATTTCTGAAATATGTATATTGGATTAATCCAGCAGCATTTATAACCAAATGTCTTTTAGCAGCTGTTGCTTGTTCCTCAGCATTCAAACGATTCAAGGACAAGACAGTAACATACAGTAGCCAGACTCTCTGTGTATTTTCCATCTTTATATGGCTTTATTTTAAACTCCACTTTTTTTCTTTTTCTTTTTAATGTTTGGTTTTTAGAGGCAACATTTCCCTGTGTATCTTTGGCTGTCCTTGAACTTACTCTGTAGACTGGGCTGTCCTCGAACTCACAAAGATCTCCCTGCCTCTGCCTCCCAAGTACTGGGATTAAAGCTGTGTGCCACCATGCCCAACTACTATCTTCCTTCTTTCTTTCTTTTAAGGACTTTATTCTTTTTCTTTTCTGTCCCAATCCTACATATATTTTTTAACATACTATAAACCATTTAGAGGTTTTTTTCATCTAATCTATGTTTACTGTATATCTCTCTTTTTCTGACCACATGAATCTATAATTTATTAAGCAATATGGATAGGATTAAAGTCGTGCCTTTGATGGCTGGATCCACCCCATTGCTTAAATTTCTGAAAGTCTTTCTCATGGCAGATACCAGCTGGAGCCATGTTTATTGCAACAACCCTATGAAATTTCAAGGTCCCTACTATCACCAAGAAGCATGATGTTGGCTATTCATGAACATCATTTAAGTGCTTTGTGGCAGGCCCTCTTAAAAGGGCTGCAAAATTTTTTAAGCTAAAGCTGAGTTAGGAAGCCTCTCTTAAATGAGACGATCCTGCCTCTAGCAAAGAGAGCCCACCTGAGAAAATGCTGCTACCAAGAAGCTATGCTTAACTATGTTCTTTTGTGTCTAGAATTACTATTCAAGCTCTCTCAGGTTTGTGTGGATATAGTTGTCCATGTTGATGCCATTTTTTGGTAGTGGTTTTTGTTCTGCCTAGTCCCACAGCCATTCAGTCCCAAAGAAACACACAGAAGTCTACATTAATTATAAACTCTTTGGCATAGTAACTCAGACTTACTTCTTAGCTAATTATTACATCTTCAATTAGCCCATAATTCTTGACTGTGTTAGCCATATGGCTTGGTACCTTTTATCAGTGAGTGTTCTCATCTTGCTTCCTCTGTTTCTTTGTGATGACTAAAGACTCAGCCTTTCCTCTTCCCAGAATTTTCCTATTCTGGTTGCCCCTCCTATATCTCCTGCCTGGTCTATCCACCTATACTTCCTGTCTAGGTGCTGGAAAATCAACATTTATTAAGGCAACTCAAGTGACAAAGCTTTACATGGTAGAAGACCATTGTCCCACAGCAGTCATTGGTGTGGTGCTAGACTTATAAAAGATAGTACTATAGGTTGCTATAGTACTTGGATACTTGTGCAGTAACATCTGTTATGTTGAAAGTTAGTCCTCAAGGAGGAAGTTGTAAGGTCATCTCTAACTCAACTTCTCCAAGTCCTGTGATTGACATATATGGTAACAGCTTTAGTTGTCAACTGGTCAAATCTTCAAGTCACATGGGAAGAGTGATTCCAAATTGAAGAATTGTTTAGATTAAATTGGCCTATTCAGTTGCCTCTAGGACACTTTCCCGATTGTTAAATAATGCAGATCCCTATAAGTATATCTGGGTTGCAAGACAATTATTTGACCATGAGACCACAGCCAGGTAGCAAGCTATTAAGTAGAATTCACCCATCTTTTCTGCCTCTAGATTCATGACTATTGTTTCTTCCCTGAGCTCCCTCTATATTAGTTTATGACTTGAAGGTGTAAGTTTTAAAAAGCCTATTTGAAAGTGTCAGTCCTTAATTGCTAACACTTTTCCTATAGTTCAAACTAAAATTTCTGAGGCTGTGCTTCATTTACTCTTACAGAACATCTTAATGTAACATGAATCTGTAACCACTAGCCAGAAACTATAAAATCCAGTAATACATTGTAAGTATTTTCTGACATTTTTGTTTTGTTGAGACAGAATTTCTCGGTGTATCTTTGGTGCCTGTTCTGGAGCTTGCTCTATAGACCAGGTTGGTCTTGAACTCAGAGATCCTCCTGCTTCTGCCTCCTAGGTGCAGAGATTAAAGGCATGTGCCAACACCACCTGGCTTGCTCTTCAATTTTTAAAAATATTTGATTAATTTACTTGCTATAGAATTTAGTATTTATTATTTGAAGGTTGCTCTTGCTTAAATGTTTAATGCATATGTACAGGTATGTTATACAATCTGAACATAGTCTTCATAATAATAAAATATATTTAATTGTCCATGCAGATATTATGAGAAATTCTGATATAATTTCTGTTCCTAGAGAACTTCAAATATTAAATGCATAGGAACTACTAAAATTACTTTCTTTCTCATTAATATTGACATTGTCTCTATCATTTATATGTGATACATTTCTTTTGAAATTTCTGATATAATTTTTCTTGATACTTTTTCAAATTTATAGTTTTCTTAGAACTATTTTGTAGTTACATTTTATCTGTGATAGATATTTTTTGTAATTTTCTCAGACTCACCCCTGATTAGTGCCTATATGTCTATTATCTGGTGCTCTAACTACAATGTATAATACTATAGTGTCCTCAATCCTATGTTTATCAATTGGATCTAATTCAGTTAGAATATTTACTCATCTAGCACACTTATGTCAGATCATCCATGTTTGTAGTGTCTCTCCAACACAGAAGATAGCTTTATGTATAGTCCTATAAAATAATCTCTAAAAGCCTGACTTTCTGTGCTTTTTCTCATTGAGATAATCAGTGTTTATGATTTTTCACATGTTAACTTCAAAATACCTCCTTTCTTTAAAAAAAATGTATCAGTTACCTATTTGACTATATGATAATCAATATTAGTCCTTTAAAATGAAAATCAAATTATAACAGTAGAAAGAAATCTAATCATGAATTAACCATAATACTGTTAATTTTAAGTATGTTTTTTCCCACATGTGGATTAACATTAGTCTATAACATGAAATTTTTGTTACAGTCCTCAAAATCATATATGTAATGTTGAACACTAAAAAAAATCACAGTCATTAATTTGTATATAGATTTATCACTCTTCCCTGCAATGCCTTTACCACAATAATTTTTGTAATTGAGGGATAACACACATTACTTTTATAAAGAAAGTACTTGAGGAAATACACTCTAATATAAGTTTAACTTTTATTCTGTTTCCATATCATATAAAAACTCATTTGGTAGAAGAGATGGACATATTTGATGAGCTTTCAACTATAATAGCAGCTAAAGGACAACTGGTGCGCTTTTACTGTGTGTATTAAAACAAAGATCAATATGAGGTTAAATCTCTCCAATGAAAATGCAAGGGTAAGAACTGTAGGATAAGTGTGAAACTGACCCTGCTCATTACAGCACAATATAATCATTTCAATAAATGCTTGCTTCCCGTTTTCATAATATTTGATTTAGTAGGTGAAATGTCATTGAAATTAAAGAAAGTATATATCTACTATGTTCTGTTTGAATTTTAAGTTAAGGTTACTCAATTTCCTTAGAAAACAGGCAGAAATTTGGCTTACTTAGATATTGATCATGATTATCAAGACGAGATGTTTATTGCCTGTATTCATAGCAAGAAGGACCATGTCTGCCACTAGGCTTATGGAGAAATAAAGTCTGTGAGAGTCATTAATCTGTAAGTATTGAAATAATTACAGAAATCCAGTAAACATAAATCTCAGAAATTCAGATGGGAATGATGTAAAGAACAATGGCAAAGAGGAAAGTTATTGTTAACTTGAACTTTGCCCTAAAAACAGCTAAAGCTGTTCTTTAAAAAGGCTTGGATTTTCCTCATTTCTCTTCAGCATATTACACAAAATTCAACAATGGTGTAATTGTTGAATTACATACTTCACGTTTAGTAGACAATAGCCTAATTAGATGTAACTACACATTATTATAGCTGAGTTGATTCTGTGTATGCCCCATATAAGACACAGAAAGTATATTTCTCTACAGCATGACATTAAAGATTCCATTTTGTTGGATGATTTCCATTTGAAATTTTGTCATTTAATTTAACTTTTCTCCCTATCATTCTCATTTTGTTTTCTAATATCATTAATGAGCTTCTATATTTTCTAAATGTCAGATATATTTGTTTGTTAGAATTCTCAAGAGAAATGAAAATGTTATCCTGTAAGTAGGGGCCATGTAATTCTACAGTCTATACAAACTGTATCAATAAGCACTGAGAAAAACAATTTTATCATGTCTTTAGATTTTTGTAAGTTTCTCCACCCCAAATATATTTATAATTTTCTCTACATACATGCCCTTAAGAGCATACAAAATAATTGTAAAGTCTAGAAAAATTGTAAAATTAATTACAGGGACATTTGAGATTTATGAGTACATATTCGATAGTCCAGATGTTAGGAAACTCCAAATATGTAGTTGACTGAGATGATGCTTTCATACATCCTATCATTACTGATCTAAGCAACTCAAATCAGACTTTAAATACAATGTTATCCTTAACAGAGGGTTTGATCATAAAGAATAAAAAGGTATTTTGTTGTAAGGACATAGCAATGATACATGTAAAATTTAAGAAAAAATAAAGAAAAAAGATAGATAGAAAGGAAGAATATGATTGCTTATTATAGGCATTACTGTATAGTTTCATAGCATGTACAACCAGATGAATTTTATATTAATACTGAAGATGACACAACAACATCACTTTCTTTCTTATGTTTCACTTCATGTTATACTCAGGGATTTAACTAAAAATTATCAATAAAGTATAGAGTTACTCTCTGTGTAACATTCCTTCATATTAAAATTGAAGATGCTAGGCAATCTGAATATGTTTTTCAACATCAAAACAAAGTAGTAAAAGGAAGATAAATCTGCTATTACTTTATATTGGTGTGTTACACAGAAGGAGTTAAAATCTTTTTTAGTTAGGAAAAGAAGGAGTCAAACTGTTATGCATTTTACTGAGAGGGTGGTCAATATATATAAAACACGTTAAATAAAAAAAGCCCAACTTTTACTAAACCAACCTTTTCTTCCTTTTGAATAATTTTACAAATTAATTCATACTTACATAAAAATTCCAATAAATTTTCCTACCAAGTGTAATAATTTTCTGAAATAAGTGCACTTGGAGTTATACAAATTTAGGTATGCCTTGGGCATTTGACTAAAGTCTTTGATCCAATTTTCTATGCAGTCTAATAATAGCTTGTGGCAATTAAGGAATATAAATTAAGAATGAGATCACATGTGTTAAATATTCAGTATTTTTGTCTAGAGCTAAAAAACAGTTCATTAAATGCTAATTTTTGTCTTTGTGGATTTAATATATGAGAAATTCAATTTTCCAGCAATTGAAAAAAATTACTGCCTCTCATTAGGTATTATAGGAATTAGATAACCAACAATGATATAATTCCTTCAGATGATCTGCTGGCTTATTGGAGCCTATTAACATCTGTATTTTGTGGCATTTGAACTTACATGACAAACGTGTATAGAACAGATATGCACAATATCAATTTATCAGAGCTTGAGTTCTTGGTCTGCTGATTGATCCAATATGATGGAAATTGACAGTACTGAATTTACAAAATATAAAAACAAAATTCAGCAACCTTTCTTTGACTCTTTAATAAATTGATTCAAGGGCACATTATAACCACCATATACAGTTATATAGGTAAATAGATATAATCATACCTAGAATATGCTTCCTGGAACAGAATATTTCTTCTGTAGCAATATTTCCTCTGAGGTTAAAACCCTCTAACTTGAAGGATCTTGGAGGGTAGGTCATTAAGCCATAGGATATTTACAGGAAATGGTTACAGATACAGCAGGTTGCCCAGGATGAGAAATACACTGCATGGAGGCTCCATAATATAGCAAAAAATAACCTCAAACCTCAAAATAGTTTCAAGAATTCCCTTATTTGATTCAATTCTGTAAGTCCCTCTATCCATATATATATATTTAGCAAAGACTGCTTGAGATTCATTATCAGAAAAGCCATTCTTGAGACTCCAGAAGCCAAGCTCCAAAAAGACTCTTACACAATCCTAGTATCATGATTTAGTGACCAGCCTAGACACTTGGACAAAGAAGAGACAAACAGAACAGTTAATAAAGACCAGAATAGATAATTGGAGGAGATGTGGGTGAAATGAGCTATCATGAAAGGACCTCCAACCTGTTGATCTGTCTGCATTTATTCAATGTGCTCTTTAGCACTACCACATATGCTACTATTAGCTCTACTACTCTTATAAATAACTCCTAATGTATTTATTTGTAATCAGTCTCAATAAAACTTATTTGTCCAACAAGTGAGGCTTTGGTAGTACCCATACAATGGTCTTTCACCACTTTCCTAACTAGATGGATAAACAGCTGTTCACATCTGCAATGAATAGTGCCACATCAGTTTACTGAAACCTAAAACTGATATGGACACTTGAACAGCAACTAATTAATTAATGAAACTAAGCAGAGATTATACTGCATATAAGTATATCTGAATATTACATGCTTAAGACCACCTGATACTCCCACAAGTATTTCAGATGAATTTCCAATAGGATTTAAAAGTTAACTATACTTTTCTGGAACACTATATTTAAGGAGGACAATATATAAACAAATCATAGCTGAGTTCTAAATGACAAATTGTTAAACTCTAACTTCAAATAGACTTGCGTGATTACTTAACATAAAAGAAAAGCAGAAAAACATGGGAGTCAGGGAAACATATCTAGTCTATCTTAGCCATGATTAAATATAAAATTATACATTGATATTTTTCACAACTCACTATGAATGCCAATAAGCATTCAGCTGACAGGGCTATAAGATACATACATAATTTAAGGGAAAATCTTGAGAAACATAAAAGCAATGGCAGTACAAACACAAAAAAAAAAACAAAGAAATTTTAACTCTGCCACATGGAGTTTCATACAACAACAAAACATAAAATATACTATGTGTACCATGAAGGGCTGGCTTGTTGGGGTTTCTGTCCTGCCCAGTTCCCTAGCCGTTTAGTACCAGAGAAAATCACACAGAGGTCTCCAGAAGATTATAAACTGAATGTCCCATTAGCTCAGGCTTCTTATTAGCTCTTGTAGCTTATATTAACCCATTATTTTAGTATATGTTAGCCACATGGCTCAGTAGCTTTTTCAGCAGGGCAGGTCACATCCTGCTTCTTTGGTGGTCTGGGCAGGAGTCCTGAGAGAGCTTCCTGCTTCCCAGAATTCTTCTATTCTCCTTGCTCCGCCTCTACTTCCTGTCTGGTTGTCCACCTATACATCCTGGCAAATGGCCAATCAGCATTTATTTAAATTATGATTGACAGAATACAGACAATTATACCACACTACTTCCCCCTCTTTTTTTTAAACAAAGAAAAATATCCATAGTCCATTTTGGAATGTGAGCATAGTATTCCAGGCTACTTCCAGCTAGTTGGGGGCACTGATAATCTTATGGGGACTTAAAGAAAATTTAGAGTTATGATGAAGTCCTGACTGGAGTATCCTGTGAGGCTTGATCATCTCAGGCAGCAGTCTTGAACCTGTTCTAGATATAGAACTCAGTCATCTGGGTCATCTGTTCCTACTGGAGATTTCTCAAGTGGTCTTCCTTGATCAAACCTGATTTTTCTTAACTCAGAATGAATCCACGGCCTTTTGTTCCTGTGGAAACAAAAGCAAAATCTCTTCTCCAAAGTAACATACCTTTTGATTTCGATTTTGAAGTCAAGGTATTTTCAAAATACCTATCTTGGATTAGTTCAGCAGCATTTAAAAGAAAATATCTTTTAGCAGCTGTTTCTCCTTTCTCAGCATTCAAACAATTCAAAGCGAGCATAATAGCATCAAGATAATCTTTTCTCATCAAGATTATCTGTGTATTTTCCATCTTTATGCGGCTTTATTTTAACCTCTATTTCTTTTATTTTTATTTTTAACTTTTGGCTTTTTGATACAGGTTCTCTTTCTATCTTTGTCCTGGAACTCCCTCTGTAGACCAGGCTATCCTTGAACTCACAGAGATCTGCCTGTCTCTGCCTCCCCACTGCTGGGATTAAAGGTGTGTGCTATCACAACTTGGACTCAGAGAGATCTGTCTGCCTCTGCCTCCCAAGCTTTGGGATTAAAGGTGTGTGATACCACACCTTGAAGTCACAGAGGTCAATCTACCTCTGCCTCCCAAGTGTTGGGATTAAAGGTGTGTACCACCACACCCAACTACTTTCTTTCTTTTTCACTTTAAGAACTTTAACCTTTAGCCTACATATATTTTTAACACACTGTAAAACATTTAGAGGTTTTCTTTGTCTTTGAATCTCTCTTTACTGTATATCTCTCTTTCTTTGACTACACGAGTCTATAATTTACCAAGCAATATGGGTAGGATTAAAGCCGTGGCTTTGACGGCTGGATCCAGCCCATTCCATAGCTTTATGAGATTCCAGCCTCATGGCTGAGGCACCAGCCAGAGCCGTGTTCACTGCCACAACTCTATGGCATTTCAAGGTCCTTGCCAGCAAGCAAGCTGCAGTAGTGTGCTCAGAAACCACACACAAATGCTCCATAGTCAGACTGCCTGCCTGAAAGAGTCAGAGTTTGCCCTGACAGGATGGCCCAGAAAGCTGGCATTTTAAAAACAGTCTGGCTTTTTTCCTGCTATGGCTGAAAACCAAAAAGCATGTGGTCAGCTTTTCATCAACACTATGTAAGTGTTTTGTGGCAGGACCTCTTAAAAGAGCGGCAAGATTTTGCAGCTATAGCTGAGTGAGGAAGCCTCTCTTAAATGAGAGTGCTTGCTTGCAGATCAGACCCAAGAAATTGCTGCTACCAAGAAAACATGCTTTACTCTATTCTTTCCCAAGCTTTCTCAGGCTTTCTGTGGATGCAGTTATCCACATTGGGGGCCATTCTGTAACATGAAGGGACGGCTTGTTGGGGTTTCTGTCCTGCCCAGTTCCCCAGCTGTTTAGTCCCAGAGAAAATCACACAGAGGTCTCCAGAAGATTATAAACTGAATGGCCCATTAGCTCAGGCTTCGTATTAGCTCTTGTAGCTTATATTAACCCATTATTTTCATATATGTTAGCCACATGGCTCAGTAGAGCTTCCTGCTTCCCCGAATTCTCCTATTCTCCTTGCTCCACCTCTACTTCCTGTCTGATTGTCCCACCTATACATCCTGGCTAATGGCCAATCAGCATTTATTTAAATCATGATTGACAGAATACAGACAATTCTCCTGCACCAACTATGAAAAAAGACTTTATTCAAATTAACTTAAAACATTAACCCAATGTCTCTTAAAACAGTTGCTATGAACAAATACATCAAGCTTAGCTGTTCTAGTTTTCTGTCCAGAAAAGGAAAGTAACCTGAAAAAAGAGGACAAGTTTGAGTTTATTTAACTAGTTTATTCAGCTTATACTTCCAATTTACTGTCCAACATTGTGGAGACATCAAAGAAAAAGCTTGAAGTAGAGAGTCACGCCCATAGTGAAGAATATTAAAAAAATTATGAATATGTTATTTCATGCTCAGCATCTTTTCTACACTGATCTAGTCCAGATTCCTATGCCTAAAAGTCAGCCAATCACAGTAGGCTGTATTGTCCCACATCAATGAGTATATTCATGACAACTCCCCCTTAGACATGCTTGCAGACGTGATCTATAAACCAGTTTTTTGAACTGTCTTCACAGGTGGCACTGTATTATGTTAAGTTGACAACATAAAATTGAACACCAATTTAGCACTCAAAGCAAAAAATATGAAAACTCCAAAATTTATTTAATATTAGATTGATATATATGTGTGTGTGAGCTTTTTAAATTACTATTTTAAATAGACAAAACATATTGACAATCCTAATGAAAAGTATATAATGTACAGAAATAAAGAAAATTTTTTGATAGCTTAATTTAAAACAAAATGTAGAAAAATCTTTGCAAAAATCTTTGCAAACATAATTATGGTTGAAGTATGGAAACTAATAGCATCAATTGTTGAGGATCACAGAGTAAGATTAAGTTTAATTTTATTCTTTATTCTTTAGTGACATTTCATTTATATTTAGTAAGTAAATCTTGTTTGAGGATCAGAAAAGTAAAACAGCCATACTAGCTGGCCTTACAGATCAGGCAGCAATGACACACACCATTAATCCCAGTAGACACACTAGTTTGCCATAGAAACTGGCAGTAGTGGTGCACACCTTTAATCCCAGAACTATAGATGATTGTAAAATGGGAGGAGACAGCTCTCATTCAGAGATTCCTGGAGGCAAGATCACCATTTTGGACTGAGGGAGCGGTAAGAGCAGGTGACTGGTTATTTTGATATTCTGACCTTCAGGTTGAACCACAAATTTTGTCTTTGCATTTTTATTAATCATGCTACATTATTCTTCTCTTCGTCCCTCCTTCCCTTCCTTTCTTGCTTGCTTGCATGCTTGTCCTTCCTTTCTTGCTTCCTTTCTCCCCTTCTATTCCTCCTATTCGTTCCACTTCAACTGTTTTTGTGTTATAGGAATTGGGTTTAAGTCCTTTCTCTCTCTCTCTCTCTCTCTCTCTCTCTCTCTCTCTCTCTCTCTCTCTCTCTCTCTCTGTGTGTGTGTGTGTGTGTGTGTGTGTGTATGTGTGTGTGTGTGTGTGTTTCTCTCTGTTTCTCTCTCTCCTTCTTCATTTCTCTATGTGTGTCCTATGTAATGTGTGTATATGTGCAGTTTAGAATTCAACATTTGGTTTCTTCTATAATCCTTCTACTTACATCTTAAAAAAGGAATTCTTACTGAACCTAGAGCTCATTTATTAGCTGGACGTGTTGCTTTATGATTTTCTCAGAGGCCTGCAATCTTTACTTGGGCCCCTCATGTTATTACAGAAATTTCTTGGCTTTTTATATGGGCATTTCCATAAATGCAACAAAAAATCAGTAAATTTTAAGCCATCTATACAATATTCATCAATACAATGTCATTTCTTATTGTCAGAAATTAAAGACCTCAATTATTTCATAATGAATTTGTCAATTAAAATAAATTTAAGTTTTTCATATGTACAACTTAGCATTTTCCCTAGTAATTTAAAATTAATAAATTTCATATGCAAATATCTTATAATGTTTTACTTCTAATGCCACCAGCCTGGAGAGAAAATTATGTTAGTAAGTAAGCAGATAATTTAAATATGGCTTATCCATAAAACAAATGCATTCAATGTTGAAAATAATTGAGCTGTGAACTTTGTAAAATTTAATTAATATTTATTATATAGATGTTTGAAAAAAAAGCCAGTAAGCTGAAACTACAAACTATATAATTTACAATATATCACATCTTTAAAAGGGAAATTTGTAGAAAAAGTAAAACTATGAGTAACTGTCAAGGATTGTTTGAAAGAGGAGGAGTTCATTATGTAGGCACATTTTAAAGATGGTTAAAAATACTTTGTAACATAGTATAATTGAGATTAATGGCACTATAGATTTGTCAAATTTCACAGAATGCTATAACATGGAGAGAAACTTTCATAAAAATAGTAATAATGAAAAATTTGATGAAAGTGACTAAATTTGTTATTTATACTGCTAGTGCCTCAAATTTTGGAGGTGATGAAAAATATAGGGAAGGCAAGGTTTAATTTGACTCTAAATTTTTGGGTCCAAGCCATCATTACAAAAAAATTATGGTGGCAGATGTTTAAGGGTGCTGGTCATATTTCACCCATTACAGGAAGTAGCTTTGGCCTTTCTTACATAGTTCAAAACACAAGTCTTTAGAATCGTGCCATAAACAGTTGCAGTGGATATGTCCAGCCCAGATAGGCTATATATTTGATAGTTAAAAAGTAAAGAGTGCTCCACACTGTTTTGTAACCCTAACACTAACCTTAATTCTACAAACAAAGGAAACAATGATTATGTCAAAATCAGTGACAAATTTCAAAAGTACAAAACATAAATTAATAGAAAAAATTTTCAGAGCTCACAACATAAAACTATGAGTAGGTAAATTAATAAAGTAAGTATTGCATTGCAAGGTACAGAATTAAATAAACATGTACTGTCTTATAATGTTATAAATGAATGACAAATTATATGACAGGAATGTTTGTGAAGAGGATAGAAGTGTATGTGAGGATTTGAAGGAAAATAGATGAATTTTTAACCAGAAGATTTGAATTAACATCCAGAAATAAGTTGCATTAACAACAATTCCTTATATCTGTAACAAATTACTTTATCCAAAGAGCACAAGATTACAGATAAATAGTGAATTGAACGTAGAGAAAGTTAAGGAATACAGATGGTAGGATCAAGAGAAAGTGAAAAATTTTACTCACAGTGGGTGCCCTTCATATTGTTTCATCTAATAGTACTTTATTTCTGTGTACCTACAACCTGAATATCCGTGGCTGATGTCAGATCAAAAGGAAAAAGAAAAACAACACGAAATTTTCAGAAAAAGGATACATTATACGTAATTGACTATCTTGGATCATGAAAACTAAAAAAAAATACTGTAAATGTCATACCTAAATATATACATAAAGATAATAGCTAAAGACTGAGGATTAAACTAAGAAAGCCAGTAGATATGTAGCATGTCCAAAGCATTAAGCTCTCATGAGTACTGAAAAACAATTTCAGAGGAAACAAAAAAAATCTATACGATATGCTTGCTATTTCATGTAGGATAATAGAAGAGGCAAGCAATTTATTAAATGCCAGAAAATAAAAAAACATAACAGTAAATAGAAAAAAATAGAACTATCCCTTGATTCAGCTACAGTATTCCAACATTTATACCAAATTGATTCTAAGCCCTAATTCAGCTGAGCTAATTTCCTCTTTCAGATTTTTGCTACAATGCTCAGAAATGGCAACATACAAAGCTAGAATGAATTATCAAAATATAATTTGACTGAGAAAATGTGGCATATGTACAAAATAGAGCTTCATGCATTCCGAAGGAATAAATAAATTAACTCATTTGCAATACAGTAGATTAAACTGGATATTATTTTATGCAAAATAATCCAAATTAGAAAGGCAAGTATATATACATCTATATACTTATATATTATATTTTATATAATATAGACTCTCTACTATATATATGTGTGTGTGTGAGTGTGTGTGCGTGTGCACATGCACATGTGTGTATAAGTTGAGAATCTGGAATCAAGGTGCATAATTATTTGAGAATATGTAGGATGTGAAAGTCAACGAAAGTCTATGAAAAGTTTCTAAAGGGCAAAGAAAGGGTTAAAACAAGAAAAAGAAAACATAGGCTTTTTTCATCTATGAAATGTAGGTTTTAGAGAGAAAGTAGAAAGAAGGGAGAGAAAAGTAATGAATGTTTGGTTCATATATGTAAAGTGCACTAATAATGTACAGTAATGCTGTACTAGAACCTATTATTTTGCATACTAAAACAAATAAAGAATATTCTCAAAAGTGTTTTTAAAGCAAAAGACTATATATAATTTGGGAAAACAAGCTCATCGATTAAGGGCATGGAGAGTATTTTATAGCCTTCTGTAACCATAAACAGAAGAAGTCAAATCTCTGAATCACAACATGAGCATTGTACAGTTGTAATTCTTCTGTAATATAATATATATATGTGTGTGTGTGTGTATTCTAAAAAGAAGAAATATTTATTGGTGCTGGTAAAAAAACAATCTTTGCATACGTTATGAGGGTTATAACATATTTATATAAACTACCATCTTCTTAATAAACTAGGAAAATACTATAAAATATACCATTTAAAAATTATTTAAAAGACATATTTGAACCATGAATAATGAATAATTGAATG
>PVIU01028855.1:0-18375 GCA_004026605.1 Ondatra zibethicus
TTTTTTTTTATCTTTAATTATGTTCTTGAATGGAAAAAATAAAACAAAACAATGTATGGAAAAAAAATAGGTTAAATCTAATTGTGTAGCTAGCTGGTCAAAAAGTTTCCAGTGGAAATACCCCAACCACCTTGGGTTATTTCTAAGCTACTATTGGCTCTCCACACACAGATTATAAGTAAGATACTATTGCTATAGACAATTCTAATATATGTTTATGAATACAGAGAACTCCAGCTGTTGCCTACCAAAACCTCCACCCCTAATACCTAGGCACTGGAAATTACTCATCTTATAACCAGAAGTGAAAGTTAAATAAAACCAGCTCTAAATACTTTGACCTAACCTGGTGACTTGCCTGCATGATACACTGTTATAACAGTGGCACAAATATTGAGGAAGTAACCAACAACCATCCAACTGGACACAAGTATCAGTCTCTGAGATGAAATTCCTGCCTGCCACGGCTCAGGTGGCAAAAAACCTAAGACTAGTTTGGCTACAGATCAAAAATGGGAAAAATCAAATGCTATAATTCTGCTAAAGGAATGTATGGTGTGGAAGGTCCTCTTGTCTATATGTTGCTTTTATTGGTTAATGAATAAAGAAACTGCTTTGAACCTCTAGTAGGGTAACACAGAGCTAGTTGGAGAAAACTAAACTGAATGCTGGGAGAAGGAATGCAGAGTCAGAGAGAAGCCATGTAGCCCTGCTTGAGACAGATGTCAGAACTTTACCCAGTAAGCCACAGCCTTGTTGCAAAAAACAAATTAATAGAAATGGGTTAAATTAATATGTAAGAGGGAGCTTATAAGAAGGTAGAGCTAATAGGCCAAGCAATAATTTAATTAATACAGTTTCAGTGTGGTTATTTTGGGTCTGAGTGGCCAGAACCAGCAAGCAGCTTTCATACAACAGAATGTAGAAATAAAATGACTACTAATGACATTTTTATATACCTATAATAATATTTTAAAAACAGGTTAGAAGCCTAATTTTGTAGAATGATATGGTTTGATTTGAAAAAAAAAAGTATATGGAAAATTTAAAATTAAACAAACAAAGTTAAAAAACTTCATTACATATACAAATAACTTAGAATTTTAAAAATATTGCACAAATGAACAATATTGCAACATGCAACCTTTTGGTTGCATGATACAGGCATAAAATCTTAGGGAATATATGAAGCTAAATCTAGAAAAGTACTTAAATTATTTTATAAATAACATGATTGGAAGGTTTTAAGAAGCATAGAAACAGTGAAAATAATTTATAATTTATTTACATTATAAAACTGTTTTAATTTTACTCGGAACAAACAATATAGGATTAGGAGGAAATTTATATTACCTATCTGAACATTACCTGACAGGACAAGCTCAGTTCAATTTATGGAAAGTACATTAGCTACCTGATGTTGAAGTCCCTGCTGTTTGATATGAGGGTTTTACCACCATTGGTTACTAAAGAAGCTGTTTCTGCCAATGGCTTAGTAGAGTAAAGCCAAGTGGGAAATCTGAACAGAGATATAAAGAGAAAGTAGGCAGAATCAAAGTGATGCCATGTAGCTGCCGAAGGAGTATTATGCTTACACCCATAATCCACAGCCTACTGGCAATACACAGATTAATAGAAATGGGTTAATTCAAGATGTAAGAGTTACTTAGAAAGACACCTCTGCTATTGATCAAACTGTGTTATAATTAATATAGTTTCTGTGTGATTATTCATGTCCAGGTAGCTGGGAAATGAATGAGCAGTTTCTGTTTACAGTTAACCATTTTTAGAATTATAATACTGAATAGTCTTGGCATATCTAGGTAGATGTATTTAAATCCTTCAAGATGTATAAATATCAAAGTGTATGTGAAGAGAGGTTTTTTTTTCTCCTGTCTTGAGTAGGAGACAATCATGGCGTCACAAGAAATAGGGGAATCAGAGATCAACATAATATATTTATCTGACAAGAATACCTTTTATATTGAAATGCATGCCAGGTGTTTAACCTTTCACAGTTTGTTCTAGAAGATGATGCTTTGTTCATCAGAGCTTATTTTTAGTAAGTGCACTAAAATTTCTGAAAGTCTGTTCAAGCCAAAAAAAAAAGCCCCACAGAAAGCCAGCAGGCAGGCAGGTTGTGTCATCATGAGTTGCAGCCACACATCTACACAACGGCTGTTTCCCTACAATCACAGCAATGAATTACCATAATACATTCAATCCTGATAAATGATCTGCTCTGCTGCTGCTTAAATTAAACTGACTGCAATCCAGATGAGTACAGCCACATATTAATGCTGGGTCCACAATTTCTTGTCTCTCTCTTAGTGAATTATGGGATGGTAGTGCTGGTTTTATGCATTTGTTAGCATTGTGGCTATGGCTTTTTCACAGATCAATGTTCAAGTGGAATGAAAAGTAGGCTCAAGCATGCTGCTGCCACATTTAACGCTATCCTCCAAAAAATAAATGTGTAGTATTTAAAATCAAATACTATAAATAGTATGAGGTTTTGCTTTCTAATTTCTTTTACAATTCCCCTTTGAATATAATATTAATGAAAACCAGCAAGACATCTAAGAATTAATGATTATCTTTTTTTATAATGCACATTTCATAGCTCTGGAGTATGTTAAATATAATTTTGAGTGGCCTAAATAATTTTTAGAGATACATAGACACATACATCTATATATTTAACAATCTGTTATCTCTTGATGAAATATTTCAGAAAATTCATTTATTATAGCATATTCAATTTATCTTCTCATGTATGAAGCTCTGAATTGAATAAAATACTTAACCACTTATTAATGAAAGGAGGATAAATTATGCAATAATTTATGATTGCAGCATATTTTGATGGTGAATTACTAATCTCAAAGTGACCTCAAATTTTTATAGGGTCTGTGGACATAAATTCATTATTATTACATTTATGACTCTATATAGTATTTATAAGTAATGAATAGTGACTCTATATAAGTTTCTTTTCAATTCAAATTAGAATAATAAAATAAAATATAGCACAGCCTAATATTTGAATATTTTGTATTGCATATCTTACAGTTTAATGCATTCATTAAGAATTAATTTTCATGAGCATTTGGAAATGTTTGTAGAGTAACTACTCAGAAAAGAATAAGATGCAAATTTTTAATTACATTTTTCAGTGTCCATCCAATGCATAAGCTGTGTTCAGAACTTTCTGTGGAGTCCTATTTTATTTCACTACTCTTGGAGAAAATGAAGTCAGTTCCATTACAGATTTTTTATCGATCAGTTACATAGATATTGTACCATGTAGTAACTAACAATGGCAAGTCAGAATTTTGAATCTCATTTTGAAAGAGGGAAAAAAAAATCTCTTTTCAAGCAAAATAAACGTTTGTTTCTTATGTACTCAGAATTAACAAGCAGGTAATTCTTTTATAATACATTAACTCTTTAAATATTTTATGGTAATTTAAAAAAATAAAAATTATACAGATTACAACTCCCTTATTATACTTACACTGCTCAGATATTGAGATAAATGAATAAAATTTTACTTAATTTTTAAGTGTTGAGTTAACATTTTAAGAATACATATTACATTTGAGCAATGGTTAAAATCTATAGAATTTGTGCTCATAAGGTATATTACGTTATAAAGATTTAAAACTCTTATTTTTGCTAGGTTTATATGAGGTTTTGGTAATAGGATAATAGTGACTTTATAAAAAGAATTAGAAAAATTTCCATCATTTTCTATTTTGAGAAATAATTTCATTTAAACATTTATTTTTTCCAAGGATTTAATCCATAATTATAAAAGTATCCTAATTTTATAACAAAATAAACATGTAGGAATACATCAAGAGTCAGTAATTTGTTCACAGTCAACTTGTATGGGGGAGTATGAGCTTTTATTGCTTGGGCTAGTTCACCAATACTGAGGTCAGAAAGAGTAGTTTAGGGGTTATTTACATTAGTTCTCCTTTGATTGTATGGAGGAATTCTGCACTGTAACCCTCTGGTCCTGCACTACTGGGAGAGTCAGAATCGTGGGCAACTCCAAGAAAACAGTGTACAACATGATTCATGCACAGATGAACTTAACAACAACAACTACAACAAAAACTGTCACAGCAGGCCCAAGACCTGCACAGATACAAAACATATAAAGTTCCAGCACTGAGAAAAGAAAGTAAACACAAAAGCCTTCTCTGAATAAGGTGTTATTTGGAAATGATACTTTCCCTGGGATGGGAAAATCAGGGCTTTCCAATTGGGTGTCACGAGCATATCAACCACATTCTAGAGCAGCTCAACATAAAACAGACTTCATGCTTTTCCTTTTTGTTGATGTTGTTATTTTCTGGGGATTTCGGGGGGGGGGGCTTTTTGTTTTATTTTAAATTTTTTATCATTTATTTTCATTGCTTTGCTTTTTGTGTATGATTTGGTTTGGTTTGGGGGGATAGAAGGTGAACTTGAGTGAATAAGGAGGTAGGAGGAACTGGGAGGAGTTGGGAAGAGGGAAAACATGGTCAAAATGCATAAAAATTAATTAAAAAATTAATAGAAAAAAATTTATTTGTTCCTCCTCTCTGATGCTGGAATTTTGGTTTTTGCTTTTATTTGTTTTACTGATGTTTTGTAACAGGTATTTCTCATTCAATTATTTGAAACCATAAATGTACTGAAGGATTCAAATATTTACAGAAATTTTAATTAATATACTTTTAAATATCTATATTCTCAGTTTTTTCAAATATATTTAAAACATATGGTTTCTTAAATAGTTTTGATCAGTTTCATCTATTGCTATTTTTTATTTTTCAAGTTGAGAGATTAACACAGATTTTATTAAATTTCAAAATGTTATCCAATGGAAAAACTATCCACTTTGTGATTTAAGGTTTGCTATAAAATATCAAATCAATACCTGTACCAACATCCAAGTCAAAATCCTTAGCTAGACCATTCATAGAACCCAATGGAGACCTACTACTATTATTCTTCTCAATGTATAGAGCATTAAAATGACTGAATGACTCCTACTGACTTAATAGTATCACCATAGATTAGTAACTATCTCAAATGTTACCAGAAAACTTGCATTTGCATTAGACAATGATATATACAGAGCCACAAACTGACCAAAATTACCAAATAGCAGACTATGGATTCCTCAGTTATACATGGAACATTAATACCATTCCTTTTCTTCCCAAAGCTCAGGGATTATCATAAAAGATTGGAAAACCAAAGGAGAAAGAAGGTACCAGTAAACAGTTTTCTTGTTACAGAAGGGCAGCTGTACATAGGAACTCTCGGTGGTTGTGACAATATCCACAAGTGTTCAATCTCAAGCCACACAAAAACCTAGACAATAATGAAGACCCTAAGAGAGACATACATAGATCTAATCTAAATGGGAAGTAGAAAAAGACAAGATCTCCTGAGTAAATTGGGAGCATAGGGACCTTGGGAGAGGGTTGAAGGGGAGGGAAGAGGCAGGGAAAAGAGCCGAGAAAAATGTACAGCTCAATAAAAATTAATAAAAAAATACCAGCATGGCAGATGAAGTAGACAAAAGGATAGCCGTTACCTGAGAGTTCTTAACAAATTACAGCTACTGAGATGAGTTTTTCTTATGCCTGTAGTCTCTGGTAAAGTTGAACAAACTCCAGTAGATAAGTCTACATATATGAGCACAAACTAAATGCTATGGATTAATCAAAACAAAAAACACCGTGCTGGGTATGTAGGAAAGGTAGATGTTGATATGAAAAGAATACTGATCATGGAGGCCTCACCTGCACCCAAGATAACACAGGCTCTTGAATGTCCACCTCAACTATATGGTAAAACTCTGTTGCTGAAAACACATAGTGCAAGATTTAGTTAAATCAATCTCAAACTAAATGGAGAACTATCTCTTTGCTGGTTAGCTTTAATGGTAATAGAAAGTATTATGCATGTCATTGCAAAAAACAAACAAACAAAAAAGAAATCATCAATGTTTTTATTTAGTGATGAATGGGCATACAGCAACACTGATCTGTGAGGCAAGCTGTGCCTACTGGTATAATAGGGATATCTGTTTATGTAGGTAACTGACTGGTGGCTCTCTTCTTTTGATACAGGACTCGTTTAGCAAGAAAGAATTGATGTCTGGCACTGTACATCTGTGGATACGGGAGCCATAGGCCATTGCAGGGAGCTTATTGCTTGATTCTTCAATTTTAATAAAAAGGTCTTGATATGAACCTGCCTTCTAAATATTTAATATCAATTGATATGCATTCCTTTCTGTGGGTAGTGGATTATGCAAAGACCCATTACTCTTCAAAATGCTGAGAAAAATCCATCATGAGTGATTAGCCATAGATAAGACATCTATAAAAACCTTCTCCTCCTTCACATCCATGCTTTATGAAATGCTATGAAAGAGAATGAAAAGATTATTTGGAAGAATGCTATGAAACCTTGTTTTCTGGACCTGGCAGAGTTTTAGGACAAATGACTTCACCACAACTACTGTTACCTGTACAAGATCATCACAGTAAAATATTACAGTGTGAAGGGCACAAGGGCTTCCATGTCCCACCATGTCCTACCCGTATCTGAGGTGTTATTGATAATATTGGCTACCTAGGTATAGAAAATAATTTTCTTTGGGGTGTGACCATAGGTTGCCAATGCCCCAGTGGACAACTCCACACCAGTGTATGACAGCAGTAGTTGGATTAAATAATAAAGAAGAAGACATTAAGTTGAGAAGACATTCATTTGGAGTCTGGAATAGAATGCTAATTCAGATTATCTTTTGCCATTTTCTTACGTTCATCATCTATGAGGATATGAAAGTTTTTTCATGATGTTACTTGGTGTCACCCACATTTCTATAAATAAATCTAATATCCTCATTTTTTCCTCTTGTAAATTCCATCCACCACCCCCAGCCATCACCATTCCTAAAAGTCTTTTCCAATATTCAGAAACACATTATACATTAAACACAGAGTGGTTTCACTTATCTGTACATAGAAATTTTCCTGCCAGGCAACAATCCGTCACATGTTTTCTTAAGAACTGAAAAGGAACCCGACAGTGGTGGTGCACGATTTTAATCCCAGTACTCAGGAGGCAGAGGGCAGGCAGATCTCTGTCAGTTCGAGGCCAATCTGGTCTACAAGAGCTAGTTCCAGGACAGGCACCAAAAGCTACAGAGAAACCCTCTCCCGAAAATCCAAAAAAAATAAAAAAAGAACTGAAGAGGAAATAGAAATAATGAAACAAAATATTTGCCCAACTAAACAAGACCAGATACCAGTATGTAGAATTACATTCTTCCAAACCCCAGATGCCTAGATGCCAATGTGAAAACAATCAATAGCAGCCAGGACAGTATCTCAATACTGAGCAGAACCTCATATTCCAAAATAGATGAAGTGCAATAAAAACACCTAAAAAGTCTTTTATGAATATATTAAAGGTCATTAACCAGTAAATAAATAATTGAATCACTTACAGAAATCTGTGAAGACACAAACTGTAGAAGGAAATGAAGAATATCTTTTATTATATAAAAGTGAAAATACAGTTAATAAAGAAAACATGGAAATAAAAAGTTTAGGAACTTGATCAGGGACCACAGAGGCAAGCTTCAACAACCAAATAAAAGAGATTGAAGAGATAATCACAGACATTGAAGACATTAGAGAAGAAATAGGTACAACAATCAATAAAAATGTTAAGTCTAAAACTCCTACAACAAAACATTCAAGAAATCTGAACACTCTGAAAATCTAAATCTAACCAAAACAGGAATAGATGAACAAGAAGAAACAAAGGTTAAAGGAGCAGAAAATATTTCACCAAAATAAAAAAAAGAAATTCCTAACCTAAAGAAGGAGATGTCTATTTAACTATGAGAAGCATAAAGAACTTTATCTAGTCTGAAGCAGAAAAGAATTTTCCTTTAGCACATAATAATCAAAATACTAAATATACTGAAGAAAGAAGGAATATTAAGAGTATCAAGGGACAAAGAACTTGTAACAAATGAAGGCAGAACTAGTAGAATTACACCTGACTTCTCAAAGGAGACACTAAAGGAAAAGAGATATAACAAATGTGCTGCAGACTCTAACAGACCACAGATGTCAGCCTAGACTCCTATACTCAGAAAATTTTTTCAATAGTCATAGATTAAAAAGAAAAATAAAACAATCCATGATAAAACCAAGTTTAAGCAAAATCTATTCATAAAGCAAGCCCTACAGAAGGTGCTAGAATTAAATCCAACCTAAAGATCTTAAATCCAACTAGGAAAACACAGCAAATAAATAAGCATGGAATAGCAAAAGGTAAAGAAGCAGAACATGTATACACAGACCCACTCCCACAACCCCCACGCACATGAATCATTGCCACCACCACCACCACTACCAACAGCAACAACAACAACAACAGAATAACATGAATCACCAAACATTGTTCAAAATTATCTCTCATTATCAATGGTCTTAATTCCTGAATAAAACACAGACCAACAGTATGGATTTGAAAATAGAATCTATCATTGTGCTACATCCAATAAATGTAATATAACATTAAGAATGTGAATAATATCAAGGTAAAGTGTTGAAAAAGTAATTCCAAACAAATGGGCCTAAATCACAGTGGAGTAGTCATTTTAATATCTGAAATAAACAGAGCACACCAAAGCAAATCATGAAGGACACTGCATACTCATAAAATGAAAAATCCACCAAGAGGTCATTTCTTAATTAACATCTACATCCCAAACATAAGGTCACTCAAGTTTGAAAATGAGTCAGTTCTGTAGTTTAAATCACATACTGACCTTCAAAAGATGATATTGGGAGACATCAGTACCATGTTTCTGCCAATAGGCAGGACATCCAGACAATATTAAACAGATGAATTCTAGACCAGCTGAAGCCGTAAAACACGTTGATCTAAAAAATACATCTAACCCAAACACAAAAGAAAATTCTTTTTCTCAGGTCCTCATGGAATTTTTGCCAAAATTCACCACATATTCAGACACAAAGCAAAACTCAACATGTAGAAGAAAATTGCAATAACTCTCTATCAGACTACCATTGGTTAAAGCTGTATATAAAAAGCAACAGAAACAACAGAGAGTTTAGAATATCATGGAAACTGAGCAACTCTATTGAATGAAAACTGGTCAGCAAATAAGAAAGAAATCAGACTTTCTGCAATTGAATAAAAATGAATACCCAGTTTACCCAAACTCATCAGGCAGACAGCTGTGTTAAGAAGTAGGTTCAGAATACTAATTGCCTACCTCAAAAATTCAGAGGCCTAGAATAACAACTTGGCAGTACCCGGATTTCCCCAGAACTTAGAGAAGAAGGCACACCCAAAAGTTATAGCTGGAAGAAAACAAACAAGCACAGTACTGCAATCAGTAGCAAGGAGAACAATACAAAGAGTCAGGGGAACAAAGAGTTCCTTCTCTGAGAAAATGAATGAGATTGAAAAAACAAAAACAAACAAACAAAAAACATACAAATTAACTAAAAGGCGGGGAGTGGATATCCAAATACACAATAACTGATTTTACTTTATATCGATGCCATGAGATAGAACATATATCTGCTTGGGAGACCAAGAATCAATAACTAGTTAGTCCAGGGACCTAGAATAAAATCAAGTATTACTGCTCTAAGAAGAGAACAAAACAAACAAACAAAAGAATAGTGATAAAACAAACCTGAATTATATTCTGCTGAACTGAGAGACGGGGTGCTTTGTTCATCAAAGCGGATTTCTCCTGCAGCAGAGAGCAACAAATATAGAGACTCACAGTCAGAATTAACACACAACTGAAAGAACTCAATGAGGTGTCTCCATCAAATTTCTCACTAGGAATTCAGAGCAACTCACAGAAGAGGACACCTGGAGAATAAGAGGCCCTGTAGATAAATATGAGCAGTGTTCATATGAACACACAGAGACTGAAGAAGCATGCACGGGAACTGTGCAGGTCAGTATAAGATCCTGTGTCTATGTATTCTGCCTGGCACTTTAATAGTTTTAATAGGATTCTGATTATGTGGATGAGTAAGCTTCTCATTCTTGCACATTCTCTTGTGCGCTTTTCCTTCTGTTGGTCTGCGCTGTCCAAATTTGATATGATAGTTTTTGTTTTATTTTATTATTTGTTTTACTTTTTATACCTAATTTAATACCTCTTAGAAGTCTGTTCATTTCTTATGAAACACAGAAAGGGAGTTGATACCAGCGGGTGGAGAGGTGGGGAGGAAACAGTAGGATTAAAGAGTGTGCAAGCAGTAATCAGGTTTATTTTGTGACTGAAGAGGCCATTTTCCATAAAAGAAGAATAAAAAAAAGATCTGCAAATCTGCTGCTATGAAGTGAATCACTTTGTTCTCCACCATGATGTCTTATTTCACTGTTAAATATTAAACCTATGTGACCATGACTGAAACTGTGATTTTAAATAAGCCATTACAAAATTAAGTCGACCTTCTCAAATATTTGTCAGAATGATGGAAATTAGCTAACAAATAGCACTAAGAGTTTTGTCAGTATTTCCCGGGGATGGGCCCCTTAGTTGGTTTCCCACTGCTCCATGGTCAGCCCTAATTTCATTGATGTTTGTTTTATTCTTTTAATTATATTCTACTGCTTAGTAGCAAATTTGGTTTCCTAAATCATTCTTTGTCTGCTCACTAAAGGTTCTTTCAATTTGGCTTGTGTCTGTTTGTATTTTGGTTCACTGAGGATTTTTGTTGTTTGCTTGCTGTTGATTTTATTTTACTTTTTTTTTTTTTGAACGCTTAACTTATTTGATGTTGTCATTAGTTGCCCCAAGTCTAACATGGACTTTTGTGGGTTGAGATAAATTTATAATTACTTATTTCTTGATAGATCCATGAAGATCACATGATAGCATTTTATCATGTAATTATTTGCTATTTAATAATGGCTTTATATAACAAGATCCTTACAGAATATATATTTTACTGATCCCGGTATTCACTGCTTATCATCTTCTCAGAAGAAAGATGAAGTATATAGTCATGATAGAAAATATAGTTTCTCTATGTATGTTTATCTACGTGGAGGTTCATTGTGACATTTCTAACATTAATCCAGTACCTCACCGTAAATTTTCAATTAATTTTTTGTGAGTTGCTCTCCATTACTTTTAGTTATGATATATTTTTTCTGAATAAGTTTCTGAGAGAAAACATAAGCATTTTTTTCTGTTAACATTACTTTTGCATGTTTTCAGAAATATACTTATTTTCTCAGCAAATCAATTATGACTGCTAAAGTATTTGAAGCACAGTTAAAATGTGAGTAAACCTAGAAACATTGAAAGATGCTTTTATGGATGTTAGTGTGCCATTTTGTATGTCTGATGAACCTTTGGTGATTATGAAGAGTAATGTCAGTCCCCTGATCATGCACTACAGTGAAAGGATCCTGAATAATCTTCAGAGTTTAGACTTGAACAGAGAACTTGAAAGAGATCCGTATGCTTCTTGCACCACATGGGAGAATGTTTACCTTTATATTATTGTTTAGAAAATGAATTTTAAGAGTGTCATTATTTTCTGGGTTTTTCATGCAATATGTAATATTTAACCCCAGATATATTAAATAATAGACAATAAAATAAAACAGAAGCAATACATATCCAAAATATGTGCGACAAAAACCACATCAATGGGGAAATTTTAATTCTAAATGGAAACTAAGAAAACCTTTACTCGACTTATGATATAGGCACAAGTTTTATAAAAGTAGTCTGTGAAAACTAGTCACAGAATCATTTTTAAAAGTAGGTTATATTCTTATAGGTAAAATACAATTCTAAGTGTTAATTCATCTGACAGCTCTGAAGACATAATCAAAATCAAGTAGAGCCCTTAGGGCATCTTACTGATCTGTGGGAACATACCTGCTAAGGATATAGTCAGATCTAGAAAAAAAGAAGGAACAAAAATAAACTTTATGGAAAAAAATTAGAAAATGTGTTTGTTAATATAAGGCCAGTTTAAAGTATAAAAAATTATATAAGATAATCACAATTGTTCATTTTGTTATTTTATTACAACTGGTTTCTCACTTGAGAACAAAACTTGTTAAAATTTTTATAGTCTACTTTTTGCAACCTAATGATTTTAAACTATTCATGTAATCTTTAAATTTTTTAGATAGATATGAAATCATGAATTTACTTGTAAAAAGTTGATGGTATAAAACTGAACATGATAATTTTTTAAAGATTTTAGTACATAATCTTTATCTAATTAAAACACTCATACATCCATTCTAATTATTAGACTTTGACATCAACTTGAAATAACTCTCAGATAGTCCTTGGATAGGTGTCATCCTTTCTGTTTAAAACCTTCTTTTCCGGATACTTCCCACTTTCTCTTCTATACATGGGCACAGGAGACCACTTCCTATGTAAAACCCCAGTGGCACAGACAGTAAGAGCAACAATGAACAATGGGACCTCCTGAAACTGAGAGGCTTCTGTAAAGCAAAGGACACAGTCATTAAGACAAAAAGGCAACATACTGAATGGGAGAAGATCTTCACTAATCCCACATCAGACAAAGGTCTGATCTCCAAAATATACAAAGAACTCAAGAAACTAGACATTAAAATTCTAAAAAATACAATTAAAAAATGAGGTAATGTTCTGAACAGAGAATTCTCAACAGAAGAAGTTTGAATGGCCAAAAGATACTTAAGGTCATGTTCAACTTCCTTAGCGATCAGGGAAATGCAAATCAAAACAACTTGGAGATACCATCTTACACCTGTCAGAATGGCCAAAATCAAAAACAACAATGATAGCCTATGCTGGAGAGGATGTGGAGAAAGGGGAACACTCATCCATTGCTGTTGGGAATGCAAACTTGTGCAACCACTTTGGAAATCAGTGTGGTGGTTTCTCAGGAAATTGGGAATCAACCTACCTCAGGATCCAGCAATACCACTCTTGGGAAATATACCCAAGAGATGCCAATCATACTACAAAAGCATTTGTACAACTATGTTCATAGCAGCATTATTTGTAATAGCCAGAACCTGGAAATGACCTAGGTGCCCCTCAATGGAAGAATGGATAAAGAAAGTGTGGATATATACACATTAGAATACTACTCAGCGGTAAAAAACAATGACATCTTAAATTTTGCATGCAAATGGATGGAAATAGAAAACGCTATCCTGAGTGAGGTAACTCAAACCCCAAAAGACGATTATGGTATGTCCTCACTCATTAGTGGCCCTAGCCATAAACAAATGACACTAAGCTTATAGCTCACAAGCCTAGAGAAGCCAAATAGCAAGGTGAACCCAAAGTAAAAACATATATAGATCCTCCTGGAAATTGGAAGCAAACAAGATTGCCAGGCAAAAGTTGGAAGCACGGAGGCGGGTACAGAGCTGGGAGTATGGAAGGTGGAGGAAGGGGGAAGGGAGAAGGAGAAGGGAGAAGGGAAAGACTGGGGAGAGCTTGGGGGAGTGGGAGGGTGGAGATGGAGGAAAGGTGGATATTGGAAAAGGGAATAAGATATCTACATTAAGGGCGTTATTTTAGGATTGTCAAAAGACTTGGCTCTAGTGGGGTTCCCAGGTGTCCTCAGGATGTCCCCAGCTAGGTACTTGGTCAGCAGAGGAGAGGGTGCCAGAACTAACATCGTCCCATAGTCACACTGATGAATATCTTGATCATCACCATAGAAATTTTGTCCAATGGATGGAGATAGAGACAGAGACCCACATTCACATCAGAGCAATGGACTAAGCTCCCAAAGTCCAGTCGAAGAGCAGAAGGTGGGAGAAGATGAGCAAGGAAGTTAGGGCCATGAGGGGCTGGTCCACCCACTGAGACAGTGTAGCTGAACTAATGCGAGCTCACCAAATCCAGCTGGACTGGGATTGAACGAGCATATGATCAAACCGGACTCTCTGAATGTGGCTGCCAATGGGGGCCGACTGAGAATCCATCAACAATGACACTGGGACCTATCTCTTCTGCACGTATTATCTTTTGGGGAACCTAGACTATTTGGATGCACACCTTCCTAGGCCGGGATGGAGGGGGGAGGGCCTTGGACTTCCAACAGGGCAGAGTACCATGCCCTCTTTTAAGGAAGCAGGGGGAGGGAGGAGGGGTTAGCAGAAAGGGAGGGGACTGGGAGAAGGGGAGGAAATGTAAACTTTTTGAATGAAAAAAAAATAAAAGAATATGAAAAAAAGAAACAAAACAAAAAACCTTTTCCTGGGGATTCCTTCTCTTTGTGATAAAGAAGGTTCTTCAAGAAATTGACTAAAGGCACATTAGAAGTCTCAATATTCTATGCTGTTTTTCTGTTTGGAAGTGTGGGTATTAATTTCCAGGCTTTAAAAGTTTTGTTAAAATTTTAAAGTATAATTTACTACTTTAAGTATTTTAAATAATTATTGTGTGTGTGTGTGTGTGTCCATGATATATATGGACATAGAGAATGAGAAGAAATGAAAATCAGAGAACAACTTTGTGTAATCCATCTTATTTTTCTACTTTACATGGGTTTTGAGAGCTGAAACTTAGTTATCAGATACCAAGCATCTTTACCTTGAGTCTCTGTTCTAACTGTTGCCCACTGCAGAAAACTATCATCCGATTAACACAGATAAGTGTATAATCATAGCTCTTTAGAAAGAAGTTTGGCTAAATGCCCTCTTAGTATAACATCAATAGTAAATTATCCCTTATGGCCTCTAACTTGGCAGCCTGAGATTTTTCTTGGGTTTATTGTACCAGATCAAGCTTCAAAGCCAATAAAAATTAGATTGGCTATATTTAAAAGTGTCAGGCCACTGTTGCCCCGGTGTTCATATCTTGTCTAGTAGGTTGGCACTGGAGCATTTATATTCTACAACTAGGAAAGACTGCTGCTACCTTCACATTTCTTTGTTTTCAACCAAAGGACATCTTTGTAATCAGATGACATGTCAAATCTATTTCTAAACTTTATTTCCTCATATTCCTTTAATTTGTGCTTGATTTAACTCCTTGAGGAATACATATTTGGTCTTTGTGTTGTATGGTTACTTTTTTCATATGAAAAGGTAGCATGTTACTTGAGTAAGACTTTCTCCAGCTAATAAGGCCCATTGTGTTGTCAAGTTATCTATACTAAACGTTTTTCTCATGAAACTCTATATTCAAGTTCAGTAATAAGTCTTCATTTCTCCTTATTTAGAATGCATTAAATACTTGCTTATGTTTCTGTCCAATGACTTTCAAATATACTTGTGATATGAGGAGGAAGTATTCCCGCTTCTGAAAACAGTTGAATAAAAATATTTTCAATCATAGATACATTTTCTCAATGTAGTTTATAAAATTTATGTGAACAAATAGCTGTCATCAGTGTTATATATTGCTTCTTTATTTTGGAGATTAAAAAGGGAAGTAAAGCTTAATCAGTTTAAAAGCCTACCTTTTATTCTAATATACAGATTTTTTTCTGCCATTTAATTGGCAATTTTTGGGGTGGTTACCTCACACAGAATAATTTTTCCAATACCACCTATTTACTTGCAAATTTCATAGTTTTGTTCATCTTAAGAGTTAAATAATATTCCCTTGTGCAGCTATACCTCATTTTCTCTATCCATCCATGATGGGATAGATATCTAGACTCTTTCCATTTTCTGGCTATTGTAATTAGAACAGCACTGAAAAGAGAGGAGCAGCTATCTATATTGAAAATTTTCAATATTTTAACTTTTATTTTTACTCTTTCAGAATTTTATGCATGTAAACCAAGCACTTTAATCATATCTGTACCAATTCCCTATTGCAAAATTCCAAGCTCTTGTTCCCTTAAAAATCTTCTTCCTAACTTTGTGTCCTCTTATTTTGTTGTTCAGAATTTTCTACGGATTCAAGTTTGGAACACTTATGTGTAAATGGGTGAAAGGCTGTACACAGACCATGGGAAACCTATCAAAAGCTACCCCCCAACACACAAAAAAAAGGTGATTTTCTTTCTCCAAATAGCCACAAATGCCAATAACTCCTAAATTAATTTCCAGCATTCTGAGACCATGCACATCCATGTTGGAATTTTTAACTTCAAGTAGTACAATTCCTATGCTGGTAACCATGGCTAATTTGTAAACAAATTAAAATATAATCTTTTAAAGAGGAGTTTGAACAGTGCTAGCCCACCTGGATGAATAATTCTCCTCTCAGAAGATGTGGGTTTTAAATGAAAACCCTAGTGCCCAGCACAAATTACCTCCCTACAAATCATTAATCAAGGAAGCCCCAGGGTACCGAAAGCATCACTGACTCTTTTAATGGCTCTTGGTAGCTCTCTGTAACTAGATGTTAAGATCCAATTATTGAGGACACCAGATTTTGGTTGCAATAAATAAATAAATAAATTTGACCTGATCAGGAAACATTCTCCTTGCTGATTAGACTTCATGGTGTGGAAGATCATAGGTAGGATGCTGGGGGAAAGAACATCAATTGTTTTACCCATTAAAGGATACCAAATGTATAAGACTATATACTGCCTTGACAGTGAAGATGTTGCTATTTTTACATTAGTGACAATCAACTCTTCTCTGGTTATGGTTGGGCTATCTTTCAAATGAGAATTTATTCCTAGGACTTCTTATGTATATGGAGGTCATAAAACAGAGGACAAACTTTTGGTGTTATTTTATTTGTAATCATGGTGCTAAACAGCCATTTAATATTTATGTTTATGTCCATAAATGTATGATGCTCTCAGTCTTGCTCATAGGACCTTTTAAAAGAAGAGGAAACAGAATGATACGTAGACTCAAATCTATTCACAGTGCTGTGAATGCTCAGGCAAATATGGAATATCTAAATTAACCCCAGACTCCATCATAGGCTCAGGGAATACAGTCAAATGTTGACCTCAAAACAGACCCAGATATACACACATATGTTCATAGCAACCATGGCTTCCTGCAGAAGACTTCTTTCCCAAGGATAAGCATGTCTCACTCACTTTCAAATTTCAATGGAAGGAAACCAGTTACACGTCCAACCTATAACAGTAATGCACTCTGCAAATTTTGTCATATTTAAGATAGTGGAAGTGTGGGGATAAGATTTTGTTGACTTTATACAAGCTATAATTAACCTGGAGGGTAAAGCCTCAACTAAAAATGTTCTTCATTTGATTGGCCTATTAGTGTGTCTGTGGCATTTTGTGGCTGATTGATAAAGGATGAGTCCAGACTAATGAACTCAAGCTGGTAGTATTCTATTGTTTAAACCCTCCATTATTCTTCCATTCATTTGATGACTGTCCTCTACATTGGGTATACACTTTGAGAACTGTGATTACTGTACCAGCAAACACCATTGTGCAAGCTTTTTTGTTTTAAGGATTTTATATCTTTTAAGTACATATCTTAATAGTGTGCTTTTGAATATTGTGGTTGTTCTATGTTTGTTTGAGGAATTTGCATAGTGTTTGCCATGATTACTCCATGAATTTACATTCATGTCAATAATACATATGGTCCGCAGATTCATCTGGTCCCTGGTAAGTGGGCCCCAGCCCGTCCCCGAGGCCTTCTGGCCACTTAGGGCTCCCCTTTACTGGCTTTGCTGCTTATCCCAACCCTGCTCGCCCCCGGGCATCCCTTCTCATCTGCGTGGTCCCAACTGCACCCGAACTCAGCCTATCCGGGCTGAGGCCTTGGGGGAAGGGCGAGTCCCCTGCTAGGGGCTCCCACGGAGCTGAGCCGAGCAGAGCAGGCATCTCTCAGTAAGCCCGCCTTTGGGACTGGGAACCCCTGGGCGAGGAAGGAGCACAACCAGCTTCCGCAGATTCATCCAGAACCCGGGAGCCGAGCAGAGCCGAACGGAGCAGAGCGGGCAACTATCAGAAGAGATGGGCAGGCGCCAATCAAAGAATTCGTCCAACAACCTGAAAAGCAACATGATAACACCAGAATCCAGCGATTATGGAACAGGAAAGCCCGAGCAACCTATCCCAGATGAAGTAGAAGAAATTGACTTTAAACATAGCTTTATGAAAGTTATAGAGTCCTTTAAAGAAGAGGTGAAAAACTCCTTTATCGAAAGACTGTATGCCACAAAATTGGAAAATGTAAAAGAAATGGACAGTTTTTTAGATAAATACCACATACCGAAATTAAATCAAGACCAGGTGAACAATTTAAATAGACCTATAAGTCACGAGGAAATAGAAGCTGTCATCAAAAACCTCCCAACCAAAAAAAGCCCAGGACCAGATGGTTTTAATGCAGAATTCTACCAGAACT
>PVIU01028856.1:0-18374 GCA_004026605.1 Ondatra zibethicus
CCCTGTTCACATGGCCCCAGCATCCTAGACATGCCCTCCACCCCTGTTCACATGGCCCCAGCATCCTAGACGTGCCCTCCATCCCTGTTCACATGGTCCCAGCATCCTAGACGTGCCCTCCATCCCTGTTCACATGGTCCCAGCATCCTAGACGTGCCCTCCACCCCTGTTCACAGGGTCCCAGCATCCTAGACGTGCCCTCCACCCCTGTTCACATTGCACTCTCCATAGTTCTCAGTACTGAATCTCTCTGGCTAATCTGTCCCAGCTCTCCATCTTCTGCCACTGATCTCGTCCAGCTCCATCGCATCCAACCTGACTTGCAGCCAAGCTCTGCAGCTGGCCTCCTGCTCTGCAACTGCCCACCCCACTACATGTTTTGGAAAAAGGAACTGAACTAAGATTCCATTCTAGCAATTTCATCTGTCTTTTCCCCAGAGCTATCTGTTACTTGCACCCTGCATTGCCTTCCCTTGCCCAGGTCACAGACTTCAGTGTCAGCTGCATTTCTCTCCCTGTCCCTTACATCTGGCATCCAGGTCCCCAAATGACATGACTGTCCTTCATCTCTATCTCCATGCCTTCACAATGTCACTCCTGCTCCCATGTTACTTATTTACCTGGCCTTCCCACAATGCACCTGGCCTGGCAGCAGTCGGTTTAAGAGGTACCCCTTCTAGGAAGCTTTCTTTGATCTGCCCCATATGACCTTCCTTCACCCAGCAGCTCCTCCGCCCTTGACTTTGTACTGCTAATCCCCCTATGAACAGCAGCATGGTGGCCTCACCCATCACTATCACCAAGGACTTAGTCAAGGGCCGGTAGTATGCTATGTGCTCAGTTAATGTTTGCTGAATGATTTTGTGAAACCAGGAATTGACAAGAACAAGGGAAAAAATGTAGACAAGCTAGGGGTCTGGAACTAAAACTCGGGGAGTGTTCTGATGGTAGAATGTGCTTAGCATTCATGAAGCCCTGAGCCCCAAACACGCCAGAGATCAGAAGTTCAAGAGCATCTTCAACCTTGGATACAGAGACCCCGTCTTCAAAAAGAATAAGAATGAGGTGGTTGTGGTGGCGCATACTGTTAATCCCAGAACCTGGGAGGAAGAGGCAGGTGGATCTCTGTGAGTTCGAGGCCAGCCTGGTCTACAGAGTGAGACCCTGTCTCAAAAGAAGGAAAGGGAGAGGAGGAGACAGACACAGAACACAAAAGGACTGGCCCCAAATGTCGCTGGTTGTCAGGAGTTTGTCCCCTTTGACTCTCTCTTTTAGGTCACACTTAGTCGTCTAGGACAGTCTCCACGAACCCCCTCTGAGAGGTTAGTCCTGATCATCCGCCACACCTAGGCTGTGTGCCCTACTGTCCAGCCCTCACTCTCTCTGAGGCTGAACCCTGTAAGCTCACAGGCCAGCCAGAGGCTGTGGTAGGGAACTAGAAGGTGGAAGACAAGGAGAATCTAGGCTTCTGTCCATCCCTCTTCATCCTGAGTGGGAGCTGTGGAAATGGGTGTGTCTGCCATGTGGTTCTAGCTCTTTCCCAAGGACCCGGCAGCTGACTGCCCTGCCCTGTCTTGCCTTCCCACCAGGGGGCAGGAGTGGATTCCTGGTCACCTTCGTCTTCTTTCGGCCTTTGCCATTCTTCCATCTCCTGTGTAACTTATTCCTCCATGAAATACTGTTTGAACTTAGAATGGGTCTGCTTGCCTGGCTGGGTCCTGCCTGGTACAGCAGTCTCCATTCCTCCATCATCGTCCACCCAATACCCAGGATGACTCAAGTCCTCATTGAAGTGACTTAGATCAGGGACCAGTCTAGAGGCTCAGTGCCCATTTCCCAGCCTGACCCATAGGTGCTCAGCACACCACACTGTCCAGCACAGGGAGACGGGAATTGAGACGAGGGCATTGAACAGGAGCTGAGTTAGTGTGTGATCACAGGGAGAAGTGGAAGAGGGCAGAAATCATATTGCAAGGAGTACATACAAATGGAAGACACTGGAAAGCCAGGATGGGGAAGGTGCTGTTTGGTTGGTTGATTATTTTTAGGCTGGGAGCTTGGTCACATTCATGGGATGAAAGGAGGAGGCTAAAGGAGCAAGCTGTTTTATGACAGGAGATGCTGGGGCATTGGCTGTGGAACGATATGACCTGAGTGGCCTCACATAAGCATTAAAGCCACCAGAAGGGTCAGAGATGGTATGGATTTTTTTTTTTTTTGAGACAGGATCTCACATAGCCCAGGCTGGCCCTGAACTCCCTACATAGCCAAGGATGACCTTGAACTTCTGATCTTCTTGTCTCTATTTTCTGAGTGCTAGGGTCACAGGCCATGCCATCATTCCCAGTTTCTATGGGCTGAGCCCAGGGCTTCATGTCTGCTAGGCAAACATTCTAATGGTCAAGTCACTCCTCCACGGGCTGTGGACACTGGAGGGAGGTGAATTAGAAGGGGAAAACCAATCAGGAACTGAGAAGAATACCAGTCAAGCCAGGGATCCCTTTGATGGGATCGGGGGGGGGGGGGTGTCTCAGGCAGGTGTGTCCAGGCATGCTTTTGGTAAGGTTATCTTTGTCCAGTGCCTATCAGAGACCCCCATTTATACAGTTCCATCCTTGGCCAAGACTAAAACCTCTTCTCCCTCTCATCTTAACACTTCTCTTCCCTACCAGTTCTGTAGTTTGTGGCGTGTGTCCCTTCCACCACCCCAGGATGTGATAAGACGGGCCAGCAGGCAGAGGCTAGCAGCAGCAGGTAGCGGTGTGCTGGGAAACGGTGAACTAGTTTGAACTGGGGGTGTGCTCAGGTTTATGCTATCTTTCAATTTCTACGGTGTAAATAGGCCCACTGTAGGCTACCAATATGAGGTCACAGTGGGGAGAAGAGGGACTGTATCTATGTATCTGTTTCCTCCACTGCTTTCCCATCCCTCACCTAGATGTCTGAACTGAAGGCAGAGAATGGGGTGGATCCAGACTAGGGACCAGCAATAACATCATGGCTGCAGTGCAGGCAAGTCCCCAGTGGGAGGAAGCATGCCTTCTCCTCCAGGAATGTCTGCCCCTAGGCCTAGGTCCTCTCTCAAGTCATCCTCAACCAGCCCTCACCTGAATTCATGCGCACAGGAATGTGTGCCCAAGACCCACGGGTGATTTGCCCAATACCTTTTCACTAGACATGGCCTCGTATCGTAAATGTGCTAAGGCCAGAAGACCGTTTCCCTTCTCCAAGGCAAACAGCAAAGGACAAATGACCCAAAGGCAATGTTGTCTCACCACTACATCGATTCCACAGAACTGATGGGGGTACTTGCTCCTTGAATCCCAAAGTCTCTAGGGAGTCCTGCCTGCAGGGGGTGTGATGGACTGTGTCGTTTGGATCCTGGGTCTGCTGGTGCAGCAAAGTGACCCGGGGCAAGCCACTTCTTTCCAGACTTCAGTTTGTTCATCCACAGGATGAGGACAGCAGTAGCACGACAGGGATTCTCAAGTAGGGACAACTGCTTCTCATGGGAAGGGTCAGCAACATCCAGAGTCCTTTCTATTGTCACAGGAGGTGTGGGAGGGGAGCATGTTTTCCTAACCTAGCAGACTCTGTTAGGAATGCTCTTAAACATCCTGCAACGACAAGGTGACAGGGCTGCCTGATCGGTGACGATGAATTAGCCAATACAAAATGTCAAGACTGAGGTTATCCGGTGAGGTTATGCACACCACACACTTAGTGTCCGGTTCACATTCTTTCGTTTGTGGGTTGACTGAAGACAGAGTCTTATGTAGTCCGGGCTGGCCTCAAACACGCTCTGCAGGTGACCATGGCATTGAGCTCCTAATCCTCCTCCTGCTTCCGATCTCAAGTGCTGGAGTTACAGCCACACGCCTCTATACCTAGCTGGTTTATGTCCTTGAATTTCTTAAAAGCCAGAGGCTGAACTAACGAGAGCCAAGCATAATGACACACACATGTAAAAATGCTATGATGCAATCGCTTCCTTTGCATGCGAACTTAAAGAATTGCTTTTTAAAAAGAGAAACGTAAACAAACACAAAACAGAGGAGCTGGGACTAGTAGCACATGCTTGTAATCTCAGCCCTAGGGAGGTGAAAGCGTGAGAAGAGCACACACGTCTGTAGTCTCGGTACTGGGGAGGAGAAAGCATGAAGGTTGAGGCCAGCCGGAGCTACACACGGAGCTATCAGCCACAGAGGCCTTACCTGGGGGAAAAGAAAGAAAGAAAAAGGATCGGGAATGGAGCTCCACGGTAGAGTACTTGCCTAGGGTATGCAAAGCCCTGGGCTTGGACCTCCAGTTTGAAAACAAAACAGATCCGCTGTGCTCTCAGCCTAGCATAGTCTTACCCTTGTGTTTCCAAACCTGAACTAGATGGGATGTGAAACCCCGCATACTGAGAACCCAGCACTGCCCCAGGTGTGAGTCGCCCTGTAAATGTCAATTATTTTATTTAAAGCCGAGCTGAAGCTGTACAAGTGACTCAGGGCTAGAAGCCTGCCCAGACCATCATGACTTATTAGACCCGGAGGAAGTCCCTTTTGCCCCAAGTCCCTCCTAGGGTAGTGGCTATTTCGAGATTCAGACACACCCCAGGGGCCACTGGGAGAGGGGAGAGGGGCGTTTGCATCTCACCTCACACACTGTGGGAAGAGACAGGAGAAAAGCAGCTGCAGTCGAGATGCCCTGCTTTTCCCTAGTGCTTTTCTTGCTAGGTTTGTTCTCTCCTGCGCAAGGTGACCTCCTGCGGAGCTTCAAGTCAAGGGTTTATTTCTCACTGTAGGGTTAAAGACCCGATCACCTCGATGGAATAGGCGATGCATGGAAGGGAACCAGGACCACAGAGGGGTCGAGAAGAACTAGTAGAGCCCAGAAACACTGGCTGTCCTAAAGAAGGGTGAGAGGGAGATGGCAAAAGTGAGCCAGCCCTGCAGGGAGCGACTGCAGAATCTGGGCCCGCTGCCCACATCTTTCCTGAGAAGTGCTTTGCCCAGAGGCAAACAGGTGGTGGGAGGGAAAAGACAGACACCCAAGACCTGATACCAACCTGTACATCTGGCCCAGCTCTGCCTCTCTCTGAGTCACTGAAATGCCAAACCCCGGGGATGGCAGGAGCTTCTCAGAAGCCCCCCAGTCCAGCTGTTTTCTTGCCTTACCATCTCTTTCAGCTGCTCCCTGGCAGAGCCCCGGTATGTCCCAGAGACTATCTTGACTCTGAAGTATAGGCTTTGTGGAAGCCACAGCCTGAAATGTTTCTAGGAGCCACACTTGCCATGGTTGGAAATAAGACAGCATGGGCTAGGGCTATGAGCAACTGAAGGCCTTGCTCTAATGTATTTCTGGCCAGGGCAGAGGTGGGGGGGGGGGGAGGCGCTCTTGGGATGTAGGCTGTTCATTTTGTTTTCAAACTGGTCTGGCTATGCAGCCCAGGCCAGCCTCAAACCTGTCATCCTCCTGCCTCAGTCTCCGGAATGCAGGCCAGATTGTGGGATTTCCACACAGTCTAAATGAATGGCCTTTCCTGGTGTCCAACAACAGATGTCTGCTTGGAAACATCTCCAGAAAGCAGCGAGGTCTGCAAAGTGGTCACAAGCAGACAGTGGCCTGGCCCTGGCTCAAACCTTTCCAGACAAGAGGTTCCTTTTTTCCCAAGGCAGTCTTGGATGGGGCTGCCCACCCCACCAACAGCCAGTCCCTGCATCTGCAGTTAGAACTCCTAGCGGAGTCCTTATGGCCGGAACACATCTCTCACTCTGGAAACTAAAAAAAAAAAAAAAAAGTGATTCCTTATTACCACTAAATAGAAGCTTGCTGTACAGTAGAAAGTTCATTAGTGAAGCTATAAAAGAAAAAAAAAATCCATACATTCCCTACATTCCTCTCGTCCCCATCCATCAAAAGGGCACTGTAGACACTGTTTCAAATACCAGATCTTTCTGGCTTTGTAGTCTAGGTTGGATCCTGTGCGTAGCATTCACTCCACGCAGCTTCTCCTAGGGTGGAAAGAGATTGAACCGCACACCTGCAGGCTGTGTTTCAACACTAGGCCTTTGGCTCCCCGCGCTTCTCGAAGGCAGGCACGGTAACCTCATCGTCAGACACTTTACAGCACCAGGCCCACACTAAGGGTTCCATAAATGTCTTTCTAGCCCCACCAGGACCCCAGGAAGCAAGCACACCGTCAAAGATGAATTCAAGACCTTGGAGGGAGAGCGCCCTGCCATCTCCAAGGTAACCAAAGCCGAAGCCGGGAATGCCCACGCATGCGTACAGTCGCCCTTCCTTCCCGTAACCTCAAAAAGAATGCAACCCGTAAAAAGATTTGCCAGAAGCCGAGAGCGCATGTGTGGTTCCACCAACACCCAGCCCTCCTCCGCCTACTGCCCGCCCGTCCACCCAGCCGTCGCCTCTAGAAACCCTGGCCGGAAACAGTGTCCATTTTGGGAAAGACCGCGATAGCCAATCGCTGCTAGGGAGTGGACGACAGACCGGCGGGGAGGATACGCCTTATTGGCTTACATGTGGGTGTGGGCGGGATCAAGGGTCGCGGTACGGCCAAAGAAAGGAGGCGGGAAGCTCGCAAAGTCGCAGCCACGGGGAGAGGCGTGCCCCGGGGCGGGGATAGACATGGGGGCGTGGCCTGGGAGGGGCGGCTGGGCCCCCGAGCGATCGCTGGTCGGCGTAGCGCCACACTCGTTTGGTTGAGGAGAACGGCGCTCAGCCGGTAGGTGACTGGGCATAGCCCCGAGACCTAAAGCGGGGTGCTGAGGGCTTGAGCGGGCGGGGACCGGGCGCTTCTCAGGTCGGGGCCGGGTTGCGGCCTTGGTCTCCGCGAGGGCTGGGTGGGATGGGTGGCCGGGTGTCTGCGGTCTAACCAGCTCGCACGCGCAGCGCCACCAGCGCCACGCTCGCAACGCCGTGCTCTCCCGGAGCTTCCAGGCCGCGCACCCACGGGTCACACGCTCGCCCGGATCGCGCGCGGGGACTGCCTTCTTCCCCTTCCCCAACATTCGTGCCATCGAGTTCAGCCGCCCCACTACAAGACCCTGCTCCTAGGTGCCCCCTAAGAGGAGATTGCTCCACCGCCCTAGCCGTGAAATGCGCTGCCTTTCCCTGTGAAGTGCTGGGAGAAGGAGCCGAGACTGCCCTGGGTGCTCGGCGGGGCACTGCTAGTCGCCCACAGTATCCCTCCTCTTCGATGATCCTGACCCTTCTGTGTGATTCTGTGTTCTATTTGGGACTTTTGGTGTCTGTTTATATGTACTAGTCCCATCTTGGAAGCTCACCGTAACTCTGGCAGCTTGCAGCCACCTGTCACCAAGTAAAAAGAAACATTTGTCGGAGGCAGAGATTCCCACCTGCTTAGGAGCCTCTTCCGTGTTTATTAACTTCAGAAAAAGTCTCTCCCTCCCCCTCCTCGAGCTCATTAACTTCAAAAAAAGTTTTTCCCCCTTAAATTGAGATTAAAAGATGGCTGTCAGCACTAAAGGATGGATAGTGGTGTCCGTGGGTTGTAGAGGATGAGTGAAGAAAGGTTTCAAAAATTAGTGTATTAATGACAGGAGTTTTGTTGTTGTTGTTGTTTATTGGGGACAGTGAACACCAGTGACTTGATTAAGGTCTCTAAAAGTGAAGGAAACTAAGTGACGAGCGTGGCACCAAGACAAGTGAACTTTGGAGCACTGGCACTGTGGCTAGAAACATAGGCTTTCTGAAAGATCGGGGATCCTAACATCAGCGATGCAGGGGTTTGCTGAGTGACTTTCCTCTTACAGTGGTAGGTGTGGTAAGATGGGTAGAGTAGTATCCAGTTAAGCGGAGTACCTGAACCAGGTGTGGGTGGTGAAGGCACACATACCTTGTCTGAGGCCTCAAAGCCATGACTGAGGGTGAGTTCTCAGGTCTCTGAACTCAGACTGCATAAGGTAACTAGATAGATAAAGGTGGGGGGATATCTGGGGTAACGTTTTTGCTCTTAACGTGAAAGGCTGCTTTGAAGGTTGTTGTCTTGCTTATGATGTATGTGGATTTTCTCTTGTATCTGAAGTGATGTCAAAGGCAATTCCTTTGGATCGATGCCAGCTTTCTGAGTTTTTTTAAATGCCTTTAAGACATCTTGAAAACTAGGCATGATGGCACACATCTATAATCCCATCACTTGGGAGGCTAAGGCAGGAGGATTACTGTGACTTGGGAGGCAGTGAGGGCTTCGTAGCAAGATCTTGTCTCAGAATACCGGAAAGAAAAAAAAGAAGACATCCTGATTTATTTGGAAAAGTGTGGTGAATTTCTCAGAAGATCTCATAATAATAGTTAATACGTCTGACTTTAGAAATAAGTACCCAGCTGTACGCACCCAGAAATATATCCCAGCAGTTTGTGCAATTAAACAGTACCAAGTGGTCATTTTCTGATTGTTCCTGGGTAGAAGGAGCTGTTCTGAGGTGGGGTTTTGTTGGTTTGTTTATTTGTTGCCTCTGGTAACTGTTAAGAGTTTGTATGATTGGCACCACAGAGACCCTGGCAAATGAACCCTCGTCTATTAAACAAAAATGTCTGGTTTTGCCCTTCAGCCTCAGCAAATAGAGGTTTGGTTCCTCATTTTGGTTCTCCTGATGAACACTGATTCCTTTGTGATCAGCTCGGAGTGTTTGTGTGAGAGAGGACAGGACTCACCCTGGGCAACTGTTAGGAGGGTTTTCTGTGAGGGAGAGGGTTCATCATTAGCTAGGGGCTGGAAAGAGATGGGAGGGATGTACAGTAGATAGAAACTTAAATCCAGGCTTGTTGGTTTAGGCCATTTTGCCCCTCTTTGGAGTTTTATGTTGTCCCCTTGGCCTCTGAAGTCACTGTTAGGTTACTATTTTTTATCTCCTATCTTGGTGAACAGAACATGGACTTCTCCCAACAACTGCTTCTTCCCTGGGAAGAGCTCACAGGTTCATCCTGGGTGGCTTGACAGATGTTTTTTTTCTGGGAAGAAAGAAGGAATCTGAACCAAATTCAGTCTAAGTGAAAGGTCAGCAGACATTTCCACCGATGGCTTCCATCATCTCAAAGCTTTTTTTTTTTTTTCCTGGCAAAAGGTTAAAATGCAACTAAAATTCTGCTTTCGTGATTAATAAGTCACTACCGCAGTTGTGTGTGATGCTTCCTGTTTGCCCCATTTTAGTATTTCAGTTAAACTGGAGGCATCTGGGCACTCTGGGCACTTTTGATGGCACCAGCGTGAAGTGGGTGTGGAGAGGGGTGGTTTGGACAGTGGATTTAGGGAGCTATACGGATAAGTCAGCCCTCTGCACACCAGGATCCCGAATAAGGGAAAGGAATGGAGTCGAGTGTCTTCACGGGTCGGGTGAGGGTAGGGTGAGCATTTCAAGCGTGAGCATCCGGGTAGAGTGAGCACTTCAAGTGTGAGCACCCTGCATTCACTTGGGGGTGCCGACCGCAGGACTGACAGCTGTGGGGCAGAGCGGGAAGACTGGGCGGAAGGCGGGCAGCATAGACAGTTCTGTGCAGGGCATTGAGGTAGGGTCCTGCGTCCTGAGCTTCTCTAAACTGCCTGAGTGACATGACTAAGGAAGTTTTATTCATGCTTAAATTGAGGCTCTCTTCCCCTGTTGCTGTCTTAGAGTCTTTCATCTTGAACTCCCTGGTAGAAATCCTTTGGAACTATGTGCATGGGGAATAATTTGGTAGACAGCCTTTATATTTTTTTACAGTATAGGGTAAAGATCTTTAAAATGAATACTAAGTAAAACAGACACTAATCCTTAGGAATTTGGTGTTGTGACTAGAACCTAAACTGACTTTTCTTGGCATACTCTTCATCATTTTAGGATACTCACTTGTATAAGTGAGTGATAAGTCGCTCTCCTCAGAAAGTCAATTTTGAATGTAATTAAACCAGGGATTCAGCCATCGTAACAGCTCTTAACTGTTATCACTGTTTAGTGACTGTTGATACTGGTCATGATGAAAAGTGTACCTATGTTCATTTTCCAGATGTAGAAACTAAGGCAGAAGGCGCAAGCGGTCTGCCCAGTGGGAGAGCCTGTCCATAGTGCCACCATATCCCTGTGGCAGTTTATGTTGTCAGACAGACCTGAGTCAGGGCCTGGCCTGCCTGTGTCTGTCTTTCTGTCTATCTGTGTACCCTCAAGCAAATGGCTTCACATCTGTGAGCATGGAGTGCCTCATCTCAAATGGGATCAGAAATGTTCATGGGCTTTGAGCACAAGAGGAGCGTATGCTGGGCTGAGCACAGTGGCTGTCACTATTGTTGGTTGTCTTGGTCGCTATGACAGTAGTTGTAGCAGCCGATTGCTACCTTGTAACTAGATCTGACTTCTCTAAGACAATATGGAGAAAAACTGGGGTGTCTGACAGGTCAGTCGTTTTTTTTTTTTCAGCTAGCCTGGATGGGTTAGCTGTCAAGTTTTCCCAGTCTTTAAAAAAAAAAAAAAAACGCACACATTATTGTATATAATTGTTGTGTGTGCACACATGTGTATCACAGCACACGTGTGGAGATCAGAGGACAGTATGCAGGAGTCACTTCTCTCCTTCCACCATGTGGTTCCAGAGAGCAAACTCGGGTCTTCAGGCTGGGCTGCAGGCGTACTCACTCACTGAGGCATCTCACTAGCCTCTGGCGCCCCAGGCTTGCTATACATCCTGCCCTAACTATACTTCAGATAAGCCCCAAAAGACTTAGGATCTGTCTGGTCAGAGTTCAAAGTCCTATATAGGGTTACCTGTATGCCTCTCAGGATGCTGGTCCAAACAGAACTGGGCCTGTCCGGGAGCTCCCCCATGTCCTCCATGTGGTTAAGTGGGGTAAGAAAGAGCACTCATAGAATATAAACCACTGAGGACTTGTTCTTTGTTTGGGAGACAAGGAGGCAACATTTGTTTTTTGGGGAGTATGGTTTCCACCAGTACATGGCACCCACCTCTTCTCCCTTTAAACTGTCTGATCTCTATAACCAGGTCTGGGGGCCCTGGATCTAGAGTCAAGAATGTGCAGGTTTTGCTTCAGATACCACAGGGTTTTTGGGGGGTAGGGGATTAAATTCCTTTCTCCTTAATACAAAACAAAAATACTGGCTCCCACCCCACTGACATTCTTTCTAAACTGCATTTGTTTTCTCTTGGGGAAGCTGTCTTGATAGGCGAAGAGTCATTTCTAAAGCGAATCTAGTTTTTAGAAAAAATAAATCACCGGATGTCAAGCCTCGTGAGGAGCTTGCTCAGATGAAAATGAAAGCTGCAGGCCCGGGGTGGCACTTGCCTTCAAGGCTGGAGGTGAAGGCAGAGCATCTGGACCTGCTCAGTCACTGGCCAGCCCCACAGCCTGCATGTGATAGGTGCCTTAGTCAGTTTTTCAAGCAGCTTTTTTTAGGTGAGGGGAGTACTTTCTCTGGAAGGTGAGTCACTCGTGCAGGGGTTTAGGTAACAGGCCGTTTGTTCCCCGGCCCAGTTGCAGAGGAAGTCCTGAGCAGACCTTGTTGTAGAGCCCTCTGCCAAAGATCACCTTCATTCCTGCCCAAGGGCTAGGATCAGGGAGCAGGAAGCCAGTGGGAGGCTCCTAAAGCTTGCTGACTGACAGCCATGTCCTGGTGGTCATATGGGCAGGGCACAGAGCCCAGGTCAGCAGTGTCATCACTCCTGAGCCCAGCCACCTTGAGGGTGGAAAATGGCTCACGTCCAGTGACAGTTCAGCGTGGCGGCAGGAGTGGAGCTTTGGCTCTGGGGAGCTGGGAAATCCCTTGGCAGAGAGTTAGAGAGATACAAATTGTACTTGGAGATGAGAGATTTGGGGAGAGCCCTTTTCACCTCTGCCTTCCAGTCACCTGAGTTGGAGGCTCACGAGAGCTCCAGCGGTTGGGAAGGAAGGCCTGTTGCTCCCTGGGCTTCAGGAAGCTTGGGGTTAGGCAAACTGATCACTTTAGTCTCCATATACCAGGTGTGGACCCAGAGAGAAACAGTGGGGGAAGGCCTGAACCATCCTCCCCTCCCATTTTCCAGTGGTCACAGCTTCTGCTGACTCTCATTCCAGAGAGCCGTCCATGATCAGAGGATCTTCAGTGTGTCCTTGACTGTGCACTCAGTGTTAGTCCGTGTGTCCAGGGCCATCCACAAGATGGACTTGACAGTTCAGGGCCTCAGTAGAACTGATAATCTCTTGCAAGTGTCCCTGTCACAGAGTCCTCCTGAGTTCAGAACTCAGCACCTACATAAAAAGCCAGATGCAGCATTGTGTCCCTGTGATCCCAGTTCTAGGGTTCGGGAGTAAAGACAGGATGACAATCCAGGGGCTTCCTGGAAGCTCATGCCAGCCAGTCTAGCCAATCAGTAAGCTCCAGTTTCAGTGAGAGAGGAAAAAAAAGGTGGAGAGCCATTGAGGAAAACCCCTGACATGACAGTCACCCTCTGGTGTCCACACATATACACACACATGGGTGCACATGGGGGTAGGGACAGATATGCATTAGTATTTGTACCCACCTCTACAAAAGGTTGACTGAGGCCATCCAACTACTTGGGGGCAGAGCTTTAGCTCTTTGCACTGTGTCTTGTTGCCGCTGGACCCAGGAGCTACCCTAGCATAGGACTTTGATTTTGTGAAACAGCGCCTCTGTTTTCCCACAGGAGCGCCATCACTCTCAGGCTCCCTGCAAGCTCTTCGGGCCTGGGAAGGACAGAACCTGTGTGGCTTCTGCTCTGCTTCTAAGAAGTAAATAGAAAGCTCTTTGACTCTCTCCTCTACCATTAGGCTCATGTGGTCGAAAGGAAGCCGGGGTTGTTAAGAAAATAAAGTCTAGGCAGGGTTACCCGGAAGTCTCAAAGGCTGTCTCCACCTTTAAGATACTCTCATATGTCCCCAAGCAGTGTCTTACCTAAACATGGGCCTTGAGTGACGATTGATTGATTGTGAGGTTCCAAAACACTGGACACCAAGGAGCACTTGTGTCTTTCTGCTCCAAACATGTGGCATGTTGCCCACGGCATACAGGTGGCCAGAAGAGCCTGAGTAGCCAGTGTCACCCCAGCCGGACCTGTCTGGCTCCTCTCCATGAGAGGCCTCTAAGGGCAAAGCATGATGTCATATCTGGATAATGGCCCATTGTACGTGCAAAGAGCTGTTCTAGCTGATCCTTCTGGTGACCCTGGCCTTCCCCTTTACTGACTAGACTCTTCCGGTTGGTATTAGGAATAGCTGGGAGGCTTAGAAGGAAGGAGGAGTTTAGCTGACCCCAAATGAGGGGGCGATTGCCAGTTAAGACAATACCAGGAGTGTTCTGCCCTGGGGGAGTGAATGTGGGGAACAGCTCCCTGAGCCCATAAGTCTCACCTGTTATGTCCTGTGGTTTGAGAGGCAGGAATAGCTTTGTAGACAGAAATGTAAGAGAGGGGTCTGTGCACCATGCATCCCTATGTAGGGTGCATGTGCAGGTCAGCCCTGTTTGGATCGCAGGGCCAGAAGGCTCATCTTCTCAATCAGAAATAAATGGGTCACCAGGTCAGTATTTAGGGAAGAGGCTGAGAGAAGAGGTTCAGCATCTAGCTTGAAGGTTTTCCTAGAGGGATCAATCAGAATACAGTCACCACCGTGCTCCGCTTCTACAGCCACCAGGTGCCGTCCCCTTGAGCTTACCAGTGATCAGTGTGAACACACACATACCAACCCAGGCAGGCTCTCAGAGTCTATGGCCCTCGTCTATTTTTGTCATTTTTTTTTTAATTTTACTTACGTGTGTGTCTGTATGTATAGATGAGGGATGGGGTATGTGTGCCACAGTGCACACACGGAGGTCAGAGGACAACCTTGTGAAGTTGGTTCTGTCCTTCCCTTGTTACCTGGATTCTAGGATCAAACTCAGGCCACCAGATTTGTATGACAAGTGCCTTTACCTGCTGAACCATCATGCTGGCCCTTTTTGCTTCCAGTTTTGTTTTATAGACAAGCTCTCACTGTGTACTCCTGGCGAGCCTATAATTCACTGTATAGACCAGGCTCGCCTTGACTTTGCAGTCACCCTCCTGCCTCTGCCTCTGCCTCTTGAATGCTGGGATTACGGGCATGTGCTGCCACAACTGTCTGTTCTTTCACTCAAGTAATGTTTGTAACGAGTGTTAACTGCCAAGCTCTGTTAGGAAGAACACATCCATGTCCCACTGATGATGGTCCAACTTACAGTTTCCTGACCTTATGATGCTGAAGCAATTGGTATCCACTAGAAAATCCTCCAGATTTTTAACTTGATCTCTTTCTGGGCTGGTGAGGCTGGGCACTGGCTATGGGTCATAGCTCCCTATTGGCATCACTATCACGAGGGAACGTAGCCAATACTGCAAAGTGCTGTGTTGTTCATCTGTAATGATCAGTAAGCACATTAGGCACAACCCACGCATTTTACTCGACAGTGTTTTCATCTTACGATGGCTTTATTGGATCATACAGCATTGAGCATCTGTTGTTAAAAGCAAGTGGAACCGGGGCACTTCTGCCAAAGAACTCACCATAGAGGGAAAGTGGGTGCCCAAGGAGACAGCTGCAGCTTGAGCCAGTGCTGACTGTCCCACAGAGAGCTCCCCCACAGGAGGAGCACCCCCTCTCGGCCTGCCGGCGTCTAATCTCCCTCCTCCTAGAACCCTTTCCTGCTTCTCACCTTGGAAGAGGAGCTTGCTCGCACTCTGGAGTCTTCAATGTACATGTTCAAACGTGATGGCCCTGATGGTACAAAGGTGCTCCAACATACTCAAGCTCAGGAGCACACGGTGCTTGGTGCCATGTAGGCCCAAATCATGTGCAGACGGCTCAAGGCTTGGCCCATGTCAAGCCTTCTGACAACTAGGGTCAGTATTCCAAGATGGTCTGTCAGGGACATGAGCAAGGGAAGCTCTTGTTTGGTTTGATCACCATCATATTTCCACTGGCCAGTCCAGCACTTGGAAAATAGTAGAGTAGATATTTGTCATCAAATGGAAGTGCAGGGTGCAGATCTATACTCCTGTTAGGCCATGTTGGTCTGAGGAAGAGGAAGAGCCATAGGCTTTCCCCAGTTTCCCTCCCTTTGCTGAAGAACCTCTTAAGAACCTACCTGTCATCTCCCACATCACCCACCGCAGGAGAGAGCAAAGGTGCGATCAGTTAGCGTAAAGTGGGCATGTCAGGTGCATCCCTGGCACTGCTGTTTGCAGCTGATCACTCAGGGTAGGTTGTCAAAGATTATGTAGGACAGCATCTAAATCTAGGTCATGGTCAGGGCTCCACAGAACAGACCATGTGTCTCCTTCAACACACCCCCATCCCCCTACATTGGAAGTCTTCTGCAGAAAGCCACGTTGTTTGGGTTTCTTGTTTATTCTGAAGTTCCTCAAATCAGTTCCTCAATTTCAGAACCAGCCACCAGTGACTACAATGAACTCGAAGCCTCCTCCCTTACAGAGACACTGAACCTGGCTTTCTCTTATCCACTAAGGCCTAAAACCAGCCCCACCTGTAAAAAAATCACATATATAAACCCAGAAAGGAGGGTAATGGTTGTATTTCAGCAGGATTGGCTATGCCTAAGGGACAGCTCCTTGCTATAAATCAGTCCAAAAGGTTGAGAGAAAGAGAGGTTTCATAATTTCCAACAGAATTGTTACTTATAATGATGACTTCAGGACTTGGCAAGATCCTGAAATGCATTTTGATTTATCAGAAAAACGGGTTTGACACAGTGTAGTGACTCATACTTGTAATCCCACCACTCAGGACATTGAGACAGGAAGATTATGAGTTCAAGGCCAGCCTGGGCTACATACCAATACCTCATTTCAAAAAAAGCAAAAGAGAACAAGAAAAAGAGGGAGAGACTGTGGGGTGACTTAGTGTGAGGCAGTGGGGTAACACTGTAATCTTTGGAAACTGTTGAATGGTGTATACTTCGATTCCCATTTCATGAGCAATCCTAGTTAAAGGAAATGTCCTCGTATGCATACTTAAAGGACACTTAAAATGCTTTTACATAATATATATAAAATATTCTTACTGTTTATTGTATAAAGTGAAGTCCCTGCATTACTGATTCCATAATGACCTCTGTGGCCCAGAGGTGCCCTCTCTGGCATCTTTTTTATTTGGTGTTGGTTGTTTGTTTGTGTGTGCGTATGTGTGCGTGCGTGCGTGCGTGCATGTGTGTGTGTGTGTGTGTGTGTGTGTTTGAGACAGGGTTTCTCTGTGTAGCTTTGACTGTTCTTTAACTCACTCTGTAGATCAGGTTGGCCTCGAACTCACAGAGACTCCACCTGCCTCTATCCCCCGAGTGCTGGGATTAAGGCATGTGCCATCACCTTCTGGCTAGTGTTGACTTTCTTAGTGCAAAGTTTTTGCAAGTTCCATGTAAAATGGCATTGTAATGCTTTTCTTTTTCTTTTTTTTTTTTTTAAGGCTTATTAAGTGCCCAGTGTCAGGGGTCTAGAGACAAAGTATTGGTCATGTGTATGACTTGGATGCTGGTGCTCAAGGCTTTGTTATAAAACAAACAAACCAGTGACCTGGAATCAAGAAGCCCAGAACTTGACTTTATCAAAGAAATAGCCAATTTGGACTTGGTTATAGACTCATTCCAGGATGAGATTCTCATCCCTTGGCCAAGGAACAAAGGTCTACCACAATTCCACCTTGGAGTTTCTGCTCTCCACTCCTTTCCTATAACATAGACTGTGTTCATGCTTGGCCATTGAGATGCTTCCTCCCGGGTCAATCCCTGGGTGTGTCACTAACAGATCTGTGGATTGTAGCAGCTTCTGTATTTCAGCCCCACCTTTGAAAGCTCAGATCATTGGATAAGAGATTCAGGGCCATGGCAGAGTGGGCTTCAGCATACAAGTCCTTCATGTATATCCTGCTGCTGCCCCTTCCCTGCAATGTGACATTGAACAAATGACCTACAGACCCTCAGTTTCCTCCTCTATATAAAGGGCATTGTGTAGCCAGGCATGGTGGTTCATACATGTAACCCTAGTTCTCAAGAAGCAGAGGTGGAAAAATTGCAAGTTCCAGGCCAACTAGGATACATAGCCAGACCTATCTCAAATAAATATGAACATAATAAAAATGAAGGATATAATATTAATGTCTTGCTCAGAGTTGTAAGGATTTAAGAAATAATGCATGCATCACACAATACATGGCAATCAGTAATAGCTGCCAGTATGAATTTCTGTTTACATGGATCAGAACGTAATTACATGTATGCAAATGACAACAGATGTTGAAAATACCCAGAGATACAGCAAAACAACTAATCCCAGCCCTTCTACTGAGGTCATCATGTGTCACTAGGTCATTCCTCAGTCCATTCTGTGCTGAGACCTTGCCAGTGGAGACAGAGGCCAGATGGGTTGCAGAGGGCTCTTTGGGGCCATCCTCAGATATGGTCCTTATTTACTGATGGGTCTGCCCCTGCGTTCTGAGTTCTCTTTTTCCTCCTCTGAGTATCTGTTTGAAATGTTCTGACGTTAGTGCTGCTGACCAGAAACTGAGGTGGGTACTAGTTCAGCACAGGCAAAGCCCTTTGGAACAGCGTGCATTTCTAGTCAGGGAGAAGACTGTTCATTTTGTCACAAGTTTCATGCGTCCCTCTGCAAGCCCCACTAGTGGAATACCAGTCACATGCCAGGCCCTGAATTGTAATAAATTACACATTGTTCCTTGCAATCAATCATCCAGTAAAACCCTGTCTGAGAATGTTGGTTTGAGAATGTCTCTTTCGCAGGCGAGATACCAGGTCTCTGCTTGTATGACTTGTCCCTGCCTACGTCTCAGAATGTGAAAGACCGGTGATTCGGACTCGGCTCTTCCATCCTTGTCTTTGTGTAATGGCCCTTCTCCAACATTAATTAGTAAGTCATGTGTTGGAATAAATGACTGCCAAAGGCCTTTCTGAATCTAAGATCAATTTAGGACTCATTTATCATTTAAATAAATATAGAATAAATGACACGTAATCCATCTATCCATTTTCTCCCCGGCTGGCTTAGAAATACCTTGAGGATGTGTGAGAACTACCTGTTTCCCTGACACCCTGAACCAGGAGAAAAAGAAAGAACCCACTAACAGAGGGTCATCCAGAAATTCCAGTCCCAGGAATGTGCCACTCAGAATTATTTCCCAGCTGTACAAAAAAAATGTGAACAAGGATGGGCTTTTGTAGTACTTCTAAGTGAGAATCTGGAAACAGAATTCATCCATAGAAGAGTAGATGGATCATCTGTAACACTGCAGAAGTTCCGTGTGGTGTGTGTGTGTGTGTGTGTGTGTGTGTGTGTGTGTGTGTGTGTGTGTGTGTGTGTGTGTGTGTGTGTGTGTG
>PVIU01028857.1:0-18353 GCA_004026605.1 Ondatra zibethicus
TGCATGTATTAACTTTTTGAGAACCGAGTCTTTTTGAATGTACTCCTTCCTAGGCCAGGAGGGATGGGGGTGGGCCTTGGACTTCCAACAGGGCAGGGCACCATGCCCTCTTTCAAGGAAGAAGGGGGAGGGAGGAGGGGTGGGGGGTAGTGGGAGGGGACCGGGAGAAGGGGAAGAAAGGAAAAAAAAATTTTTTTTTCATCTTTAATTATGTTCTTGAATGGAAAAAATAAAACAAAACAATGTATGGAAAAAAAATAAAGAAAAGAAAGGTAAAAAAAAAAAAGAAAAAAAAAAAAAAAAAAAAAGAAAAAAAAAAAGAAAAAATCTTTAAATAAAGATTTAAAACATCTAAGACATAAGATAAACCCAAAAGATATTCTACATTACATTTAAAAGGAAGGCCTGTGACTCAGTCAGGCCTGTTTCTTGGATAACGCTTACCATGGGTGGTCTTAGAGCAAAATAGGTTCACTGAGGTTTTCGCCTTTGTCTCTATTTTCTGAATGTTGAAATTTTATTTGTCTTCTTGTGTCTGGTTCACTGTGGCATGTGTCCCCTGACACTGAGTTATGGGCTCACTAGTAATGTGGTATGTGTCCATTGCCATTGGGGTTTGAGCTCACTGGCATTGTGGCATGGGCTCACTGATACTGGGGCATGGGCTTACTGACATTTTGGCATGCGTTAGAGGCTTTATACCATTTAAGCACCAGACTGCCCTCTTCCTTTGCATTTTCAGCCTCATGATTTTCAGTCACTTTAAAAAATTACTTTCCTCCATTCCTTCCCCCTGCACTGATTTTGAAGCCTGTCTCTGAAGAGTGAAGCAGGCAGTCTTTGTCCTTCCTTTGCTTCCCTTTTAGTGAGGCCTCAAACTCCCCAGGATCCTTATCGGAAGTTCTTCTGAGTTCACAGAAATCTGGGAGCTAATGAGAAAACAATTGCTTTTAGGGGGAATTTGCCTTGTGTACTATAATTCATAGTGTGTTTATTTTTATAAAAGTGAAAAGAAAAGTAGACACTAAAGGAATGAGGTCACAAGAGATGATGAATTTATTCATTACCCTGACAGAGAGACAGGGTTAGTGTGTATGAGTCTGAAACCAGCCTAGGAATCTATGTATTGAGCCCCAGGCCAGCCAAGGGCTGCATAGAGATATAGTCTCTCAGAGAAAGTGTATATTTAAGAAGAGCATTGAATGGTGAAAATAAGATGTCTATATGAAGATCTCAGAAGGACATGGCAGAAACAGGGCATAACAAGTGCAAACTTCCTACACCCAAAAGTGAGAGGATGGAGTGGGGAAGAGGTAGAAAGTTCAGTCTTATGAAAAAATGTGAGTTTTGGAAAAAAGTTTTATACAATATATTCTCATCACATTCCCCCTTCTGCTGTGCAATATTCTTTACACAGTGTGAAGATGTGTCATTGTGAGTGGTTTAATAAAAAGCTGAGTGGCCAATAATTTCTGGGCACAGAGGAAGCTGGGAATAAGAGGGCTAGAGAAGCCAATCAGACACAGAATGAGTCAGACACACAAAATGGGGTAGAGGTAAAAGCTACATGCTAGAATGTAGATTAATAAAAATATGAGTTAATTTAAGTTATAAAAGCTAGTGAAAACAAGGCTAAAATAGGCTGGGTTTTCATAATTAATAAGAAGTCTTGGTGTGGTTATTTGGGAGATGTCAAGCAAAACAGAAAAATCTGCCTACATCTTCCCCGAGTTCCTCCCAGATCCCCTCTACCTCCCACCCACCCAAATCTAAGAACCCTTCTCCTTGTGTATGTACTTATTTTTGTAGAGAACTCTCATGTAGCTCAGGCTAATCTCAAACTGGCTAATTCACTGTGGATGACCTTGAATTTCTGATATTCCTGCTTCCACCTGCGTGCTGGAGGTACAGGCCTGCGTTTCTACTGTGCTGGGAATTGAACCCAGGGCTTTGAGTATTGGAAGCAAAGAACTGTACCAACTGAGTGAGCTACATCACCAGCTTCCTGGAGTCCAGTCTTGGAGGCCAAGGTTAAGATCTTAGGTTTCTAGTGTACTACGTAGGATATTTAAATAGAAGCAATATTTCTAAAATGAGTACTCTTGATTCATGTCTGTCATTTGAATGTGATTCATGCTTTCATGTGTACACAAGTGTTCAGAGAAGCGTATGCACACATGTGCAAGTGAACTTATATGTTAGAAGTTAACATCCTGTTTTCCTCAGCATCAATTTTATTGTTTGAGACACCTCTTTCATTGAACCTGGACCTCAACAGTTTGACTAGATTAGCTGGCCTGCAGCTCCAAGTGTTCTATCTTTTCTCCTAGCACTGGGATTTGACATGCATGTTACCATGGCCAGTTCTTTGTGAGTGCTGGGGTCCAAACTTGTGTCCTCATGCCTGCATAGCAAGCTTTTTCTCTAAGCAACCAGGCTGCTTTCAAAGGACATCCTATCACATGAAGCTATCAACAATCCTCATGATTCACCAGATAACTAAGAAAATGTTTCCCCAGTGCACAGTTTTGTGAAACTGGGTGACATCTGAAAACATATAAATACCTTTGATATCACATGTTGCTCCACACAGAGGATTTGAATGGGAAGGGGTGTCTAACAGCAACACTGGTAAAGATCTAAGTGTGCCATCTCTTAAGAAGGTCTGGGTGTGTTGTCAAAAGCTTATGCTTTAGCCTAAAGGAATGCTTCTCAGAGACAGGGTCTTTGGAAGTCCTCTGGTTTGAATTTTATAACTCATCTGTAACAGGTTTAAATTGCTTCTATTGTACAGTTGAAGAAATACGCATTCAAAAAATTGTGGAATTTGGGGGTTGTGGAAATGGTTCAGTAGGTAAAGTGCTTGCTGCACAAGCTTCAGGAACTGCATTCAATTTCTAGTATTCATGGTTTTCTTTAAAAAAATAAGTTCAGCAGAGTGTGTCTGTAATCTCAGTGCTTCAGAAGTAGATATGCATAGATACATGGAGCTCACTGGCTGGCTAGTTTTGCCAAATGTAAGACCCTGACTTAGAGAAAGACCCTGTCTGAGAAAATCAGGGTGAAGTGATTGAAGAAGACACTGAACATCTCAGTCTGGCCTCCAAACTTCCCAACACAGACACATACACACACACACACACACACACACACACACACACACACACACACACACAAACACACACACACACCACACACATACCCTCACACACACTAACACAAACACACCTTTACATACACAAACACACATACAATCTCAGACATACTTACACACACTCTTGCACATACTTGCACACTCACATAGTTACACACACTTACATACATAGTCATACACACTCTCTCCCACACACATTCACACATATTCTCACATTCACATACACACACAAACACATACATTCAGATACACTCACCCATACACTCTTGCACACGCTCTCACACATAAACACACTCACACAGTCACACACATAGTTACATAAACTTTCTCTCACACACAGTCACACAACACTCTCTCATACACTCACACATACACCCTCTCTCTCTCACACATATGCACACACATTTATGAAATTTTCACAAGTTTCAGAAATAGTAAATAGCAGAGCTTACCAAATAAACACAGGCATATTCATTGATCAGCCTTTATCCTCCAACTATGCCCGCTACTTGATAACCTACAAGGCTTACAGAAGAGAGGTCTCAGGGCAGCAAGTACCTTTTTGGCCTTTGCAAATTACTTCTCATTCATAGTTCCTGCCCTACCTATGCAAGAGTCTTTTTGGGTGATTCCACTTATTTACCTGAATCAGATATCTGGCTCTTTCTGCACAGCACTGCAGCTTAGACAGTCGGAACTGACAGCTGCTGGACACCTTAGCTGTTTGTTTTTACCAGGAGACACCAGAGAGCAAATGACTGGTGGCAGCCTTAAAACCTGATGAGTTCAAGGCCCCAACAAGAGATTGCAAAGGGGGCATCCAGAGCGGTTAGAACACAGACAGCCCTGTTCCGCTCTTCGATAACCATACTCTGAGAAGCAAATTGAGAAGTCTGAAAGAAAAGTCATTTCCTATAGTGTTGCTTCCAAGAATTTTTATCTTCTTTCCTTGTGAGTGTTTGGAGACTGCACTCCAACCCAACTCATTTTTTGAAATTGGAATTCCTTTTTCCAATTGTACTAAGGAGATTTAATGTAAAATAAAACTGGATATTTCTTTCCCAAGAATGCAGTCAGGGAAGCTATTGCTGACTGTCTTAGAGTTTCTATTGCTGCAAAGAGACACCATGGCCACGGCAACTTATGAACTCTTATAAAGGAAAATATTTAATTGGCATGGCTTATAGTTAAGAAGCTTAGTCCATTATCATCATGGCAGGACATGGTGACATACTGGCAGACACAGTGCTGGAGGAACTGAGAGTCTTTATATTTTGATCTGCAGGCAGCAGGAAGTGAACTGGAATGCTAAAAGTGATTCGAGCATACAAGATCTCAAAACACACCGGCACAGTGACACACTTCCTCCAAAAAGGCCACACCTCCTAGCAGTGCCACTCCTGATGAGCTTATTGGGGCAATTACATTCAAACCACCACACTGACCATCTCTGTGTTACTAGCATTCTTGTTCCTGTTTTCCTTCTTTGGTCAGTTGGAACTGGTGATAAAGGGGGTTCAGATCTCTGAATGTGATGCTTTCCTTCCTACCAGATAGTGAATGCATTTAGTAACTTTTGAAAGGAAATGTAATTCATTTCATCAGGCAGTGTCTGCAGGAGCTATAATGAGCCTGGGGGTGTGTGTGTGAAGAAATTCCATTCCAGCATCACACCTGTCTTCACGTGGATGGTCAGACTATGCAAATAATTGGAACAAACAATTGGAATTCCTCCAGGAATTTCATACTGGTCAAAATGAAGCCTTAGAGGCTTGCACAGTCAGAGGGGAGACGTTTGTCTGGAAAGTAAGTTATAACTTGAAAGAGAATTGGAGACCACACCTTGAGAGTGGACCGTGTACATGGGCACAGCTCTGGCCCTCTGCTTAAACCTTAACCTTGTTTCACAAACCTGGAAGATGGACTTGGAGGTCACTGGATTTCTTTGTCCTCTTTCCCAATGTGGCTCTAGTGTCTCACAACCTGACTACCAATGATTGAAACAGAGGACTCTAAAGGAATGGGAATTTCCCAAGAAATCTTTTCCTGGATGAAGGAAAATGCACTAGTAGAAGGTGTCAGATACACGGAAATTCCACCCCCCTCCCCAAATTCTGGTGCCCTTCCCTTCTATCAAAGGAATCATTTCCTTATCAGTGCCAGAAGGGACAAACGGCTCTCTGTGGCCATCAAAGCACGTGCTGATATCCATGCTCACCCATAACTGTCTAGCTCTTCTTTCTACTTCCCTTACACATAGAAGAAGGGTTCTAAGCCTTCCTAATGCTATGACCCTTTAACATATTTCCTCATGTCAGGATGAGATCCCACCACAAAATTATTTATGTCATAACTGTACTTTTGTTACTGTTATGAATCATAAAATAAATTTCTGATATGCAACCCAAAATAGGTCGTGACCTACATTTGAAAACCATTGTCCTGGAAGTTCTCCCACACCCCCACCTTCTCCTTCTTCTTATGTTTCAGCTCTCGCTCTCTTGTTTTCTTCTCTCTTGGTAGTCTCTCTCTTTCACTTTTGATCTCCTCATCTCTCTCCTCTCATGGCCAAGTCCAGCTTGCTAGCCATGTTCAGACTGCTATTTTCTCTTTCTGGTCTATGCTTTTCCAGATGCCTCTAACTATACTCCCTCATATCTACAATAAGAACTTTCCCCTTTACCATACTTGTGTCTTGGTAAGAGATTTCACACAGTTCTAACAACTTGTCCAACCATTTTGCAGGAGGGGATTAAAGCCCCAACAATGACATGTTAGCAGTGGGTTGGACCACATGTTAGCCAGCACTGCTTAGATGTGCATATTCTTGAACCTCTATTTAAACTTAAACATTAGCCTCACTTCTGGACTTCAAGATTTTGGGTTATGACTGGATCTCGTTTCCTTTCCCAATATGTCCATGTTGAATACATTTCTTTTTGTTCTTCTTTCCATTGCTAATTTGTTCCTTTGATTGTCTTGTTGAGGATGGGTGATAGGTGGCTGGACCTGGCTTGTCGGAGCACAGACTGTGACCTGAAGTACAGGTGCTGTGAAGTCCAGTGACAGGTACTGGGATTCATGGGATAAACAGAATGCTGGTTCTTTCTCCACTTCATCTTTCAGACACAAACGTACAGATACAGATAGACAGACAGACAATAAGAAAGGTAGATTATATATATATAAAACACAGAAAAGGAAAACCACTCCATGAGACACTGGATTGAGTTCCAAATTTGTTGAGCATTCAGTAGTATACTAATATTTTTCAGCATTTATCTACTTTTTTAGGAAAGAGCTTTAAATAATTATCATAATCACATAACACAGAAGAAATTGAAAACAAGGTGTGGAGAGTCATATGGTATTACCAAGGCCCTCTACAGACTTTTGAAACAGACGTGGGTTGATGCTTCTACTGTAACTTGTTCCCTCTATGCCGTTCAGATCTGACTGCTTAGGATCCTGAGGGGCATGGAGTGTAGCCTTCAGGCCTGAACTTGTCATCAAAACTCCTGGTACTCTCTATCTCATGATGCTTGAACCTGGTTTTTCATCTTGGGTACTCTGGTTTTCTTAGTGACCTAGCCGCAGGAACTGTGGTTTGGAATGTCGTTTGCCAGTGTGCTATGGAGTGACTTCCTTTCCTGAGATGGTTCCATTGTCCTCCCTCACTCCAGGTGGCTCCCTCACTCCATGAGAGTGGCTTCTAAGCCTAGGCCATCCATTCCTCTCTTTCCTGCCATCTGTATTGCTTAGATTTTGGAAATTAGAGCTCACTGAGTAAGGAAATAGGTGACACATGAGTTATGGAAGGAATCAAGTCATATTAAATGTAAGTTTATGACATCAGACAAATACACAAATTCTCTGAAAAAATAAAACAGCAGAAACAAAGGAAGAAGCATACACACACTAGCAGAGTATGGGAAAGATCCAGGAAGAGCCAGGTGGCATCACATACTTTTGTTTTAGCCCCTCCCATGCATGTGTACTCATGTTCATTTGTAAGTGCTAATATGCATACTCTACAGTGAACACTTGGAGCTTAAAAGACAACCTCCCTCCCAGGAGTAACAGTTACTGTCCTGGAAATAAACCAGAATGGTGGTTGTGTATTCAATGATGGAAAAGTTCCTTTATTGTTAAACTCTTTGTCACTTTGACTAGAAACCCCCCATGGTTGGTTTAGAAAATTATTAGTTCAGTGAGAATATCATAAGATGGGTTTTGATAATATTTTACCCCCCGCATCCAACAACCTCATTCTTAACACGTCCAACTTTGTGCCAACATTTGTGCCCTATCATCTAATATTCTTGGTTCTGGGACCTTCCACTGGAATGTGACTGACTTACCAGAGGCTACATTCAGAGAAAACTGACTCCTCTTTCCGAAGCTGCCATTTGCCAATAGCTCCTTTATGTCCAACTCCCCTCTCGTGCTGAGACTTGGTCTGGCTTGGTCATGGGTCACATGCCTGCTGTCACACTGCTGTGAGTTTATTTGTGTAGCTGCCCTGCTGTATCTACATAACAATGTTTCCTTGTAGTCACTCACCACCTTTGGCTCTTTCTGTTGTCTCTCTATAATGGAGCTTTGGGAGGAGGAGAAGCATCAAGGCAGTTCAGCAAGTAAGGAGTTATCAATCCTGAGTCTGAGTTCAGTCTCCAGAATGCACATGCTGAAGACAAAGAACTGACCCACGAATTTTTCTTCTGGAATTCACATGTGCACTGCGACATGTGCATATTGATACATCCACACAATCAGTAAATAAATGTAAAAAAAGTTCTAAAGTTTCTTATTTTTCAGGCATAAAGTATCTTAATTTATAGAGATGGTTTATGGGAAAGATTTGGCAAAGTTCCTAGACTGTAATGTCTTCCTAATCACTGATTATTATGGTCTCACCTTAAGTGAGTACATTACACAACATTTCATTAGTGAAAGAAAACAGGTATTTTATATGCAAATCTGGACAGATTTGCTACAGCAGACTCGCTACAGATTTTCCAAATGTACACTCAACTCCTTAATAAGACAAAACCTCTCTAAAGAAGATAAATGCATGAAAACAAAACTGTGACTAAATGGTTAAAGAAAGGTGCGGCAGGCAGCCAATGAGAATGATGTGCTTGTGATCACAAGCTCTTACACTGCTTCTCTGCCTCCTGCAGTGATGCTAAGATGTGACTTTCTATAATTACAACTGATTCAGGTTTAAGATTTGGTTTATTTATTTATCTATTATTTTATTTTTTGTTGTTGTTGGTTGGTTTTTCAGACAGGATTTCTCTATTAACATCCCTGGTTGTCCTGGAACTTACTTGTAGACCAGGCTGCCCTCAGACTCACAGAGATCAGCCTGTCTATGCCTTCCCAGTAATGGGATTAAAGGTGTGTGTCACCGCCTCTGGCTTGGTTTTATTTTTAACTACACATATGCATGCATGTCTGTGTGTGTGTGTGTCCATATGAGAGCGGTGCCAGAAGAGGCCAAAGGAGGGCATCTGATCCCTAGAGTTGGACTTATGGGAAGTTTTGAGCTGCCAAACATGGGTTCTGGACACTAAATTGAGATTCTTTGCAAGAGCTGTAAGTGTTCATAACTGCTGAGCTAAACCCATATTGTATCACGGATGTATAGCAGTTCCTTGATTAAAATATTCAATGATTTATTTTCAAACTTTGGTGAGTGCGTGGTACACTTTAGGAACCAAAGGAGAAGAGTAGAGGGATGGGACAAGCAGGGATGGGAGTTGGATCTGCTCTGCAAGCTATTTCTGCTGAATAATAAGGTTTGCTGAGAATACCCAGCATCAAGAGCTTGCGTGATTTCAGGAGACCGTCATGTGACATGCTCATAGAATACCCAGCATCAAGAGCTTGCGTGACTTCAGGAGACATCATGTGACATGCTCATAGAATACCCAGCATCAAGAGCTTGCGTGATTTCAGGAGACCATCATGTGACATGCTCATAGAAGGAGAAGTAGAGCTGGAGAGGTGACTCAGAGGTCAAGAGATCTTGTGCTCATGCAAAGAACTAGAGCTCAGCTCCAAGCTTGTACCTCCAGCGTCAGGAGACCTGACATCTTCTGCCTTTCACTAACATGCAGCTTGTGTGACATTTACTCACACATACACATAAGCATATGCATATGCCAACATAGACACACACACACACACACACACACACACACAAAACAAAACAAATAAATAAGAAGGCAGAGAAGATCACTGCATGAGATTCAGATTCATTTCCAAGCCAACTGTATACAGTTCGGCACACAGTCTTGGGATTTGGGGAAGTGCTGCACTATAGAGGCTGTGAGGTTAACTGAAGTGGGCTTCATCTATGCAGCTATTGGTGAGCAAAGACTTTGCAGTGGGATTTCTTTGGGTTTCATCCTTCTCCTGTTAGACCTGCAAACTCATTGGTTTCCCACAGTGAGTTATCTAGGGACCTTATGAGAGGGTGGGTGCTGACTGTATCTCTCAAGGGAAGGCTTCTCACATCAGTTACTCTAAGAATTTTCTTTGCTTTTTATTTGTCATAAAGTGTTTAAATACCTCATTTTATATAAATGCCTGCAATATTCCGTTTTATTTCTAGATTTTTCCACTCTGTTGATTTGATTTTCACTCATTTTCTGAGTATCACATCATGCAATTATCCAGTCTTGGTATACAGTTGCTAAGACTGTACCCCTCATTGCTTCTTCACTTCCAGTGTTATTATAGCTGCATTGCTCATTTTTACGTTGGTTTTAGAATACTGTCTTATTTGATTCAGAAGTAACTCTGGGGTTTCATTGCACAACACTGGTTAATAAGTAACCCAGTAACTGCTTCTTCATCATGAGACAACGAAATTCTTTGGCAGCATCTCCTTTTCCAGTCTGGTCAAGTGTATTCTCCAGTTCATAAGGATTTTAGTTTTAATTTTCTTCATACAGTTATCTTCAGCAAATGTATTGCCATATTTGTTCCTAAGCTTGCTTTTTCCCCTTTCACGTAATTGGAGCCATTTTTCCATTATTCATCTTTTTAATTAATAAATATTCTAATCATGACGATATGTGGTGCCTGTGTGTGGGTTGGTGCACATGAGTATAGTGCTGGTGTAAGCCATATGAGGGCATCTTAATCCCTGGAGCTGGAGTTGCTGGCAGTTGTGAGTCACCTGATGTGGGTGCTGAAAATTGAGCAGGGTCCTCTGCCAGGAAAGCATGTGCTCTTAATCACTTAGCTATCGTCCAGAGTCCTATTCTATCTTATTATTTTCATTTTAGGTTCCAATTTTATTCATGATAGCTACTTTTTATTAAACTTATCTTTTCTAATTTTTTAAAAAATTTGGATCTATTATATTCAAATATATTTAAGAATGAATAAAAGTGTCTATCTCTAATTTAGTATTCCATATTATTCCTCTCTCCATACTCCATTCCATTCTACTTAGCTAAATATTATTCCTCCAAGGCCCTCATCCTTTTTAAAACCTCTGTTCATTTTTCATCCTTTGAAGTGAGATGAACTCATGTGATGTGTTTCTCTGGGAAGGGCCGGGAGTTGCTCTCTATACACCTCTGTGGCTAAGTCATTGAGCCTAAAGTGTAACTGAAGATTAGTGATAAATTTTATGACAGATCGGATGATCAAATGCCTTTTAATTATGACAATGGGTCATCTGTTTCACTGAAAGCTGATTTTATGAATTTGATTACTAAGTTTGGTAGTGGGAATACTTTTAAATCTATTCTCTTTATATAGAATTGCTTTGAAATATGTGTTTATGTGTTCTTTATTGTTTTTATTGGTTATTTATTTGCTTGCAAGTCTCCTTATGGCCTTTTTATAAGACTTAATTTTCATTGACCCTCACCCAGCATCTTGCATCTTTCTGGCTACTTTCCCCACCCTCCAGCCTCCCGGTAACCCCCTTTATTTTTATATCATGTTTTAAAAACTTTCTTTTACCTTTATGTGTGTATGTTTGTTTGTGTGTGTGTGTGTGTGTGTGTGTGTGTGTGTGTGTGTGTGTGCTGATATGACTTTAGGTACTTTATTTTTATATCATTTTTTTAAAAATTTCTTTTACTTTTATGTGTGTATGTTTGTTTGTGTGTGTGTGTGTGTGTGTGTGTGTGTGTGTGTGTGTGTGTGTGTGTGTGTGTGTGCTGATATGACTTTAGGTACATGACTGTGTTTGGATTGGAATGCAATCTTGGGTGTTGGTTCTCACTTTCCACCAACTGGCCCATGGGCTTGGGGGGAATTCTCTTCATTCTGCCTCCCATCTTACATAAGATAGCTGGGATTACATATTTCTCAATGGTAGTGCTAGCTTTGTATGTGTTTTGAGAATTTGAATGGAAGTTCTCACACTTGCACAGCAAACATTTTACCCACTGAGCCATTTCCCCAGTCCCAAATTTACTTTTAAAATGCATAAAAATGCAATATATATGTATATATCAGTGTATATTGATACACTTACATAGTTTTTGATCCATGTATTTATTGATAAGCATTTAGAGAGTTTTAAGATGCATATATTTCCTAAAACATCTATCATTTCTTTATGTTAAAAATGTTCAAAATACTTCCTTCCATCTTTTGGAAATATACAACAAATTTTGTTCTATATCATTACTGTATTGAATGATAACACAGCAGAACTTTTTCCTTTTGTCTAACTGTAAATTAGAACTCATTGAACAAACTCTTCCTATCCCCTTCCCCACATACTCTCCCCACATTTGGTAACTGTTTCTATTTATGAGATCAATGTTTTCACATTCCACATGTAAGCGACACTGTGTGTTGTCTTTCTGAGTCTGAGTTATTTCTCTTATACAGGAGTCATCCATGTCACCATGGATGGCAGAAATAAATTCATTTCATACTGAACAGCATTCCATTCTGGATGTAGACCACATTTTATCTCTTCATTTGTTGACTAGGTAAATAGAATTTTTTCACCTTTGGACCGTTGTGAATAATGCTGCAATAGATATGGTAAATTGATATCTCTTAAACATTTCTTCTGCATTTTTGAATATATTTTGGTGTGTGTGTGTGTGTGTGTGTGTGTGTGTGTATGCATGTGCACACACATGCTACAGTGTATGTGTTCATTAGAAGGAAATTGCAGGAGTCAGTTTCCTTTTTCTGCCATGTGGGTCTCAGGGACTGAAGTCAGGTTGAACTTAAGCTTCATGGCAAATGTCTTTGCCTGCTGAGCTATCTCACCAGCCTAACATTATTTCTTTAATGTTTTTAAGTTTCTTTATGACATTTCTAAGAATATGTAGGATATTTTGATTGCATTCACTCCATGGTGTCTCTTTTATTTGTGTGTGTGTGTTGTAAGTGGAACTTTAGACAAACAAGAAAACCCTCTCTGAAAGGCGGGAAAAGGATGGCAGGGAAGCAAGCTAGGGGACCGCTCTGCATATTTGTTTAATTATAAGGTAAGTTTCAGGTTGATTGAAGCTAAGAGGACATAATGTGCCAGTTGTGCATGAAATATACAAAGGGAACATGCCAAGTTCCATTGTGCATTGTGCATGGGGTTGAGCATAGGGGCACACCAAGCACAAGGAATTCTGCAAGAGGCTGAGAAGAGGGGTACACTATGCACAGGGCATTCTGCATGAGGCTTAGCAAAGGGGTACACTGTGCACAGGGCATCCTGCATGAGGCTGAGCAAAGGGGTACACTGTGCACAGGGCATCCTGCATGAGGCTGAGCAAAGGGGTACACTGTGCACAGGGCATCCTGCATGAGGCTGAGCAAAGGGGTACACTGAGCACAGGGTATCCTGCATGAGGCTGAGCAAAGGGGTACACTGAGCACAGGGTATCCTGCATGATGCTGAGCATAGGGGTACACTGCACAAGGGAGTGAAGAGGAGGCAGTGAGGTTTGTTTTGTCTTTTCTTGCAGGAAGAGCGGAGAAGAATGAGATATAATGAAGATATACTCGAGACAGCTGAATAAATGAAGAATGCTGGGTGCTGGTGATGTGTCTCGGTTGACAGAGTGCTTGCTCTTGCATGTACTAAGTCCTGTGTTTGATTGCTAGTACTGTGTAAACTGTGCAGTGGTAAACACTTGTTCTTTCTGCCTCTACCTTCCAACTACTGGGATTGCAGGCATGTGTCATCACACTTGCAGAATGCGAGGCAAGCCCTCTACCACAAGGGCTACGTCCTGCACCCTCCTCAGCTCTGCATAGAGTGATTCCATTATTAGAGTTTTCACCCAGCAACATACACAGCCTTTCTCAGTCTCTCCGCTCTCCTTTAACACCCAACCACATGATCACTCTGACAGTTACTTAACCCAGTCATCAGTGAGCAGCCAAGAGCCCTTGGTTAAGTAAAAGCAGTCATATTGATGGTCCTCACAGACTTTCTCTGCTAAGATTTATGACATAAGAAAGGGGAAAATGGAAAAACAGAGTAACAGCTTCCTGTGTGTGACAGATGTGGCATCCATCTAAAGAGAAAATAGAGCACAGTGAAGGGAAATTGCCATTAAGACTCAGCAAATTTCCACTAATAGCTTTGAAAGAAAACTCAAATTAGGCAAAGCTGATCCTAGTGATTAAATCACACAGTTCTGGAAGTATCTATGGAAGAGAATTAGAAACATGAATAGAGATTGGTTACCTTGTGAAGCAGCCCTTGTACACTATTATATTGTATGTGTTGTGTTTTCTTTGATCTAGAGAAATATCCCAGATTGGGTTTTTCATTGGAAAAGTGTGTTTGTAGTCAGACTTTCTTTTCCTCTATTAGCCCCAAATAATGACACAGAGACTTATTATTGATTATGAAATTCAGCCTATAGCTTAGGATTATTCATAACTAGTTCTTATAACTTAAATTAATCCGTTTATAATAAATTATGTTTTGCCTTGATAATTTTTACCTTTCTACATGTCTGACTCCCTCCATGTCTTGTTGATATCCCCCTGCTACTTGAATATCTCCTCCTACTTCCTCTCTTTGTGTCCAGAAGTCCCACCTGTACCTCCTGCATAGCTATTTTCCATTCAGATTTTATTGCACCAATTTGAGCAATGAATTTTCGCACAGTGTACAAATATCCCACAACATGTGTTTTTGTCTGTTTGTTTCAAATTATATGGCAAGAAGCCATCTGGCCAAAACTGGGTATAACTGTATCTAGAATGCACACAAATACATATTTTAGAGTCTACCATATAAGTAGGCCTGGGGTGATAACTCAGTCTTTTAAGTGTTTGCTTAGTACACATGAGAACCTCAGTTTGATCCCCAGAGCCTGTGTGAAAATCGAGGTATGGTGTGCAGCATGCTGCTGGGAAGGCGGAGACAAGGAGACACTTGGGCCAGACTAGGCATAACAGTGAGCTCCAGATAAAAAGTGACCTGTCTCAAAGCACAAGATGTACAGCATCCTGGGAAACAACTTACATACAAACACATACATCACCATAAAAACACATGTGCAAAGGCACCTATCTACATGCATGAATATACATTAACCACACAAGAAAAGAAAACTACCACATAGGTCTCTTCCTCAGAATGGAGTATCCTTTGTTTCTGTTGGTAAAAAACCAACCAAAATACAGGGATACCTACCTATTTAGCAAAATTGCCCAGTATCTTCATTTCTACTGTGTTATAGGGCCTTGGAAATAACAGTTTTGACTTGTGGTTTTATTAGTATGTGACAGACGATTATATTTTTCTTAATAAGAGTGCTAATATTTTATGGTTAATTTTTCTCTTGTCTTTTTGTATGTGGTGCACATGTTTTGTATGTGGTGCACATGTTTTATATGTGGTGCACATGTTTTGTATGTGGTGCACATGTTGTGTACTCGTGTGTGTGCTTGCCCAGGCAAGCACATATGGAAGCCAGAGACTGACATTAGCACCTCTTTCCTCAGTCACTGGTCTGCCCCATTTTCTTACTACACCCGAAGATCGCTGGTTTGGCAAGACTGACTGGCCAGCAAGCCCCAAGTATGGCTGTTGTCTATCTCACCAGAACTGCGGTTACAACCACACAGCATCTTGCTTGATTTTCTTTGGGAACCAGGGATTGAACTCAAGTCTTCACTCTTGCACAGCAAGTGTTTTCTCCACTAAGCCATCTCCTCTGCCTTGTGTGGGATTTGTCTCGCTTTTCCTCAGTGTGTTGTTATGCTTATTGTACAGGAACACTCAATTACCTCTGAGTCTGTTGTACAAGTGAAACTAAGTGGTTCCTTACATTACAAAAGCCTGGCTGTATTTTCGCTTCATTCTTCTCTTTTGCCTTTCTTCTGCCATCATGTTTTTAATTTTTTGCTCTAAACAAATTCTTTGCAGGATCATAGCTCCCTCCACATCAGCAGCTTCTACTGAGATTGGTTGCTCAGCATCTTGGTCTTTGGTCTTTGATTCCATACCGAGTGGAGCGACCATCATGCAGATTGGTGTCTTTTCATTTGCTAACACAGGAAAATCAATCTGAATGTACAGTTGCATTTTAATTGCCAGTATTAAGTGGTTTTCAATATCTCCAATAAATATCTAATTAGAGTAAATTTTATTTTACTAAGAAATAGTTAAAACATTCTGAACATGTTTACTGCAATGAAAACACTCTATGACTAATTTCAGTGGCAGAACAGCGCACAGAAGGATGCTCTTGAACATGTTCTGCAGGTGTTCTCTTATATAAAAACACTAGGCATGAAGGCATATGCTTCTAATTCCAGCACTGAGGAGGAAATCCTCTCTGGTTTGGCTGATCCAACCAGTGCTAGGTTTAAATAGACCCTGTCTTATAAACAAAACAACCAGGAATAATGTCGACGGTGTCTGAGATAGACACTCCAGGTTGTACATGTACATGCACATACTTGCACATGCATTCACACACTCATGTACCCTCAAACATGAACCAAGACATAATATGTTCAGAAAGAAACAATGTCTTTAAAAAAGTAGCAAGATGTAGATCAACTGAAAGTGACAGTTGGCGTACACCTCTTCTCAACATGCAAGTGCACACGCATGTCACACAGCACAGCATACATTATACCCTGAAGGCAGACACACAGCTAGGTAAGAAGAGATTACTACTGATTTGCTGCAGGGGCACAAGTCAAGAGTGAAGCAGTATGAAAGATAAAGGTTGACATTAAAAATAAAGGCACATAGTAGATAAACTCAACAGAGTGAAGTGGAGCTTCAACAAAAGCTTTTTTAAAGACATTGTTTCTTTCTGAACATATTATGTCTTGGTTCATGTTTGAGGGTACATGAGTGTGTGAATGCATGTGCAAGTGTGTGCATGTACATGTACAACCTGGAGTGTCTATCTCAGACACCGTCGACATTATTCCTGTATGTTTGGCTGTGTCACTTTCTAGCCATGCATAAGCATGTTTTCCAGGTGCTCATCATATTAGCGACCTGTGTATAACCAATGGTGATATGAGAGAGGAAGTGACCATACTCTCGTAAGTGAAATGGGTAGAGGTAATATAGACTCAGAGACAGCACACAGCCACAGCCTCCTCTTCTATTCTGTCTTCCCTCGGTGAGTCTGCCTCATGGATGATCACACCTATTGATCTGTTGACCATCCTCTTTTTTTTTCCTTGTACCCACGGCATCTAGTCAGAAACCTGGAAGCATCTTCCTTTGAAACACCGTGATGGACCCAAGTCCCCAGGCCCTAACCAGGCACATACACACAGCAGTGTTCTGAACACTCCTGAGTATCACCCGACTCAGCTTGACCAAGGGTTAACAGCTAGCAGGTGCAAGATCCAGTATTTAACTTTGTTATGTTTAGCCTTGCCAACTTGACATAACATAGAATCAGTCACCAGAGAATTAGGGATTGTCTATATTAAGTAGTTGGTGTGGGAAGATCCAGCATATTCTGGATGTTACCATCCAGTATGTAGAGAGCTGGAAACTGCATGGATGGGATATGGAGCTGAGCACAGACAAGCAAGTAAGCATCCATCTGCTCTCTCTGCTCTGGACTGTGGATGAGGTTGGTGGTTGTTGTTTTACCTTCACTACAATCATGGGCAGTGACCTGGAATTTTAAGCTGAAATCACCGTCTTTGAATTTAAGTTGCTTCTTGTCAGATAATTTTATCATAGCAGAAAAATAAAATAAATAAACTAGAAAAGATCTCAGAAGGCCAGCTGCAACCTGGAGTCTTGAACTGTACACCCATATTCCTCTTGAGTGCATCCTGGTGTATGATGAGTCATCGACTTACTTTTGTGAACTCTCTCATCCTTTCAACTTGCAGACCTTCCTAGGGCTCCTTTCAAACGCAGTTCACTATTCTTTGACCTTAAATTGGGGATATTTAGAGTACCATTCTTGAGTTTTTCACATTTCAAAGGTATACTTTCAACACTGTATGATCTCAGCAGAAAGTTCTTAAAGTAACATCAACCAGAATTTATAACAGAACTAATAACCCTATATGCAACCTGTAAAGAAGAATTCTAAATTATCTCATTTTTCTTGTTTCATTTTTTAATGTTTCCATATGACAAATTTTTTTTACATTGTTTTATTTTTTCCATTCAAAAACATAATTAAAGAAATAACATTTTTTCCATTCTTCCCCTTTTCCCGGTCCCCTCCCGCTACCCCCCACCCCTCCTCCCTCTCCCTTCTTCCTTGAAAGAGGGCATGGTGCCCTGCCCTGTTGGAAGTCCAAGACCCACCCCCCTCCCTCCCGGCCTCGGGAGGAGTGCATTCAAAAAGACTCGGTTCCCAAAACGATAATACATGCAGAAGAGATAGGTCCTGGTGTCGTTGTTGTTGGGTTCTCCATCCGCCAACGTTTGCTTCCACATTCAGAGAGTCTGGTTTGATCATATGCTCATTCAGTCCCAGTCCAGCTGGATTGGTGCGCTCCCATTAGTTCAGGCACACTGTCTCAGTAGGTGGACCAGCCCCTCATGGTCCTAACTTCCTTTCTTATCTTCTCCCACCTTCTGCTCTTCACCTGCACCTTGGGGGCTCAATCCATTGCTCTGATGTGAATGTGGGTCTCTGTCTCTATCTCCATCCATCGGATGAAATTTCTATAATGGTGATCAAGATAATCATCAATGTGACTATGGTACAAGGCTAGTTCTGGCACCCTCTCCTCTGCTGCC